>PVIU01007513.1:0-91142 GCA_004026605.1 Ondatra zibethicus
CACCTTGACTGTGGATGATGGTCCTAATCTAAGAATTCCTCGGCCATGCCAATGTCCTGAGTGTTTTCACATCCCATTTGGGGGATGGTGAGACTGTGGTCCAGTCCCATAGACTGTGAACATGCAGTTTCTTCAGTGTCGCTTACTGAGAAGACTATGCTTGTTCGAGTGTCTGTTTGTAGCACTTTGGGCATATTAGTTTGCTGTGTACATGTGTCCACTTTTCAGCTCGCTGTTCTCTTCCATTGGTCTGTGCTTCTTATTTCATGTCAATGACAAGCTGGTTTGATCACTATCATTTTGCAGTATAGATGGAAATTGTTAGGATTCCTACATTTTGTTTTTGCTCGGTTTTTCTCTGCTGTCAAATACTATATGTGTGAGTCCATGTGAGTGTATGGGTATATGTGCACTGTATAGGTTCAGGAGTGTTATTTTCTGTCAGCACAGAGGCTGCGCTTTAATCTACTGCTGTTTTAGCAGTAACTGCATCTCTGAAGTTACTGTCTGCTTCTCTGGCAGTGGCCCAATGGCTCAGGCCGTGGCCTGGCAGGAATTCTCTCCCCCTAGGCACCGGCTCTGTCACTGCCATCAAATATGGCTTTTAATTAACTTTCTATTGTTCTATGTATCAATTAGACCCAGGAGTTAGAGACTAGGGTGAAAACCTGTTAGCTCAGAGAGGTTGACTGGCAACCAGCTGACCTTTTTTTCTTGCTGGCATCTCTGAAAGAGACAATCCTTCATTTGGTCAAACCAAAACAGGAGAAAAAAACCAGGAACAACAACAACAACAAAAATAAAGCCCCACCCCACTCTAAGACCCTCCCTACCATTTCCTATGCACTCTGTCATGTCCAGGCACCCTCTGACTCTACAATTACTTTCTGTCAACTAGTTGCTAACTCAGCCCCCTGACCCATGGTTGACTTTATTTAATTAGCACAAACACAAACAGCGTTCACAGTGTGATCGAATATCCCGCAACACAGGAGCTCGTGGAGGCCAAAGAGGGCATCGGCTCCCCTGGGATGGAGCTGTAATTTGTTGTGAATTGCTGTGTGAGCGCTGTGTACTGAACTCATGCAATTTGAAGGAACGACAATGCTCTTAACCTCTCCAGGTTTCCGTCCCCTTTGCTGTCTTGTTATTTTGTAGGTTTTTCAAATATAAATTTTGGGTTTTTTTTATTTTTCTTTTTCTATCTCTGTTAAGAATTTCACTGGTATTTTTATAGAGATGGCGTTGTTTGCTTTAGATGGTATGAAGACAAGCTGTCCTTCCACATCTTCACCAATATTTGACTGTTTCCATTATAACAGTCTTTCACCCCTAAGACTCCTAGTTCTATACTGAATAAGAAGGGAAATAATTGAATACCCTTGTCCCTAATTCTAATGGAAATGATTTACATATTTCCTCACTTAATGTAATACCAAATATAGATTTCTTATGTATAACTTTTATTATTTTGGTATATATTTCTTCTATTCTGAATTTCTTCAGGACTTCTAAACAAGGGATGTTGGATTTTGGTAAAGGCCTTTTCTGCGTCTAGAGAGATGATCACATGGTTACTGTTCTTAAGTGCCCATGATGTATAATTTTCTTACTTTGTGGTGTTGTTGTATGGTTTAGGTATTAGAGTAATTCTAGCTCGGCAAAAAAGTCTGGAGATGTTCCTCCTTTGTCTATTTTATGGGACTGTTTGAAAAATACTTGGTTAGTTATTCTTTGAAGGTTTGGTGAAACTCATCAGTGAATCCATCGAGGTTTGGACTTTCTTAGGGGGGAGATTTTTGATTACTACTGTAGTAGAACCGCCTGTTATAGATATGTTTAAACTATTAATCTCATCATGGTTTAATTTTCTTAGATCATATGCATATAAACATTCATATATTTCTTTTAGATTTTCTAGGTGAGTGGATGTCTTTGTCAATGTTCTGTGGCTGTGAAGAGACAGCATGCCCACAGCAACTCTTATAAAGAAAAGCATTTAACTGAGGCTTGCTTGTAGTTTCAAAGGTCCATTCTCTCATCGCAGTAGGAAGCAAAGAGGCACTTGGACAGACACGGAACAGTTTTATATCCCATCTGGATCCATAGGCAGCAGGAAGAGAGAGGTTCTGGGCTTAGCTTAGGCCCTTAAAAACATCAAAGCCCACCTCCAGTGATACACTTCCTTCAAGGCCACACCACCAATCCAACAAGGCCACACATCTTAATTCTTCTCAAGTGCCACTCTCTGATGACTAAGCATTTAAATATATGAGCCTATAGGGGCCATTCTTATTCAACCACCACAATAGAATATATAAAGTAAGATAATGACTTTCTTCATTTAGGTATCTACTGTAATATTTCTTTTTTATCTCTAATTAATTTGGGTTCTCTTGCTTAATTTGGCTGTCTGTTTTGTTAATATTTTTAAAGAACCAAGTCTTGGTGGTTTTGCTTTCATTCTCTATATTGTTATTGTTGTTCTTTGTTTCTATTCATTAGAATGCCCTGATCTTAATGATTTCTTATCATCTACTGACTTAGGGTTTGGTTTGTTCTTGTTTTTCCATAACTTCAGCTATGATACATAACATAGCTGTATCATTAAGCTAATGTTTGTCTTTTGTAGTGATGTGCATTTCTTACACATAACAAATACATGTTTTCTGCTTTTTGTTTGCTTGTTTTTTGAGACAGGGTTTCTCTGTGCAACAGTCCCAACTGTCCTGGAACTTCCTTCATAGATCAGGCTAGCCTGGAACTCACAGAGATCTACTTGCTTCTGCCTCCCAAGTGATAGGATTAAAAGTGTATGCCACCACACCTGATGTAGTTCCTGTTTTTTTTTATAGTATCTACTAGTCCATGTCCTTTAAATGGGAAATTGAGACCATTAATATTCAGAGTTAATATTTAAGGTGTGTATTGATTGATGCCATTTCATTGATTTTTGTAATGTTTGGTATTTTTCTTCTTTCTTGATTTACTATTATTCTAGTATGGCTTAAAGACTTCCTATGACTTTGTGGGCAGATTTGTTTTTCTTTTCAGCATTCCTTCAGTATTCAGAGTTAATTCAAGTATTTTCTGTAAAATTGTCTTAGTGGTCATAAATTCCTTTAATCTATTTCTTATTGTTGAAAGTTTAAATTTCCTTTGATGACAGATAACTTTGTTGAGAATAGTTTTCTGGATTGGTAGTTGGACTTGAAATATTTCAAGTTCTCTGAACTTTTAAAGTTTCGGTAGAATATCTGCTGTTATTATTATAATAGATCTGCTTTTATATGAGACATGGTGTTTCTCTCTTGCTACTTTCAATGATCTTTCTTTGTCCTAAGTATTTAGTGTTCTTAATTATAACAGAACAAGAAGGTTCTTTTATGATCTGTTTGTGTGGTGCCTAAATGACTTCTGTAACTGAATTGGCATCTCTTTCCCTAGCTCTGGGAATTATTCTTTTATAATTCTTTTGAAAATGTTTTCTATGCCTTTAGAATGAGATTCTTGCTCCATGCCTATAAACCACAGATTTGGCCTTATCAGAGTGTATTGAAATTCCTCGTTTTACTTTCTTACTAATTTATCTTTGTCTTTGTTTGATTTCGATTATTATAGTCTTCATCCTTCAGTTTTAGATAGTCTGTCCACTCCTTGTCCCAGGCCATTTCTAAGACTTTCTGCAGTTTTTTTTATTTGACCCTGATTTCATTTCCAGCATTTCAGACTGTTTTCCTATCTCTTTGTTTGAATTCCTCTCTCACACCAATCACCAACAATTCATTCAATCAACTGTTTCAAAATCTCTGAACATACTTTTAATCATGATTTTGAGTTCTTTATCTGGAATTTTGTAGCTCACTCTCACCTGACAGCCATTATTGGAAGATTAATGATGTTGTATTCTGGAGAAGTTACAGTGTATTAATTTTCATGTTTCTTATGTTACTGTGTTATGATTTACAAATTTGTCTTATTTTATTTTCTGGCTTATTTTTTTAAGTAACTGTGTTCTTCAGTTTAAATATTTGTAATATTCAAGTGGTACTTGGATGTCATAGAATTGAGGTGTAGAAAATAGCTCTTTGGAGTGTCTGGTTTAAGCTCTAGATTATTCCTGAGTAGGTTACTAACTGTGAGAACAACCACAGCACCTGGATATTTCCACTATGCAAATGTTATACTAGTCAGTTCACAATAGCTGCCCCCTTTTACTTCAATAACTGTTGGGGATACATAACCAAGATTAACATGGGTGTATTTGAATTTCGTTTAATAATATTAGGAGTGGGATGGTGAGTAAAGATAAGGAGAGGTCAACTAGATTGACTTTGAAAAGAAAAAAAATCAAGTTGATAAAGAAGCTAGGAGGGGAAAGTTAGATATTGTCAGGACCTACAGACTTCAGAGATTGTTAAAGCTGTGGAAAGCTGTGATTAAGAAGGAAAAAGAATAGAGGATAAGGATGGGAAAAAGAGGAAAAAATTCATAAAAATAAGGAGGGTGTGGCTCATGAGGTCTTGCTGAAGGGAATAATGAAGAATGTCAAAGAGGATGCTATGTGGAAAAACAAAAACAGTGTTGGAGGACGTCGCTTGTTTCGCTCCCGGCTGCTTAGCCCTGAAATAATCACACAGGAACTGTATTAATTAAATCACTGTTTGGCCCATTAGCTCTAGCTTCTTATTGGCTAACTCTTACATATTAATTTAACCCATTTCTATTAATTTGTGTATTGCCACGTGGCTGTGGCTTACTGACTAAAGTTCTGGGCCTCTGTCTCCGGAGGGGCTACATGGCTCCTCTCTTGACTCTACCTCCTTTCTCCCCACATTCAGCTTAGTTTTTCCCACCTACCTCTATTCCCTGTGCAGGCCTATACCAGTTTCTTTATTAATCTATGGTAATCACGGCATACAGAAGGAAATCCCACATCAAACAGGCCTGAAACCTAAATGAGCAATATACAATCAGAAGCATGATTGTTATGTGACATGTAATAGAGTAGAAACTAAATGAAGGAAAAGAAGAAATAGAAAGAATATGTCTAGAGTAAATTGTTGGCAGAGCTGCCCTGAGGTGAAAGATGAAGTTCTCACACTTTTCTGGCTCTAGCAGGTTCCAGACAGTACCGCAAGTGGGAGGAGCAAGGGAAATAGGAAGGAGGTTGTAGGTCTCTTCCTGCTAGTTCTTCCAGCCCTCTGCAGGTCTCTTCTGGTCCTGCAGGTCAGTGTGTGAGATGCAGTTCTGCAGCTCTCTCCTGGGCAGTAGACAGGGCCTGTAGCTGGACTCTGATGCTAAACTTTTCTGTTTGCTTTCCTGCAGGGATGTCCCTGGCTTTAAAAGGTCACTAGAAAACTTCACCTCTTTCAGTCTGAGAGCTTACTGTGTACCCTTTTTTTTATCAGAATTTTTTAAAAATAACATATTTATTTTTTAAATTTCATTTTACATTCTAACCAGTTTTTACTCCCACCCTTCCTCCTGTCCTCCGTCATATCCCCCCCAACCCATGCCCCATTTACTCTTCCCAATGGGTAAGGGCTCCCATGGGAAGTCAATAAAGTCTGGCACATTAAGTTGGGTCAGGACCAAGTTCCTACCTGCTGTTTTAAGACTGAGCATGGCATCCCACCATAGGGAATGGGCTCAACAAGCTAGCTCATGCACCAGGGATAGATCCTAGTCCTACTGCCAGGGGCCCCACAGATAGACCAAGCTTCACCACTGTCTCCCAAACCGGGAGGGCCTAATTTGGTCAATGGAGACTCTACAGCTGTTGGTCTAGAGTTCATGAGTTTCCATGGGCTTGGTTCAGCTTGGTCTCCATCATGACCTTGACCTCCCTAGCACATATATTCCTTCCTCCTTCTCTTCAGTTGGGTTCCTGGAACCCGGCCTGTTGCTTGTTTGTGGATTTCTGCATTTGGTTCCATCTTACTGTGTATTCTTTACACTGTTTTCTTTTCCTAAGTTTTTTTTTTCTTATAAAGGAAAACATTTAATTGGGATGGTTTACATTTTCAGAGGTTTAGTCTTTATTTTCATTGTACAACATGGTGGTGTTTATGCAGATATTGTGCTGGGAGCTGAGAGTTCTTACACCTTTAAACAAGATAGAAGGAAGTGGTCTGACTCACTGGGTGTGGCTTGAGCATGTATGAGACATCAAAGCCCACTTCCACAGTGACACACTTCCTCCAACAAGACCACACTTTTTAAAAATTGATTTTTATTGAGCTCTACATTTTTCTATGCTCCCCTCCCTGCCTCTCTCCTATGGTCCCCATGCTCCCAATTTACTCAGGAGATCTTGTCTTTTTCTAATTCCCATGTAGATTAGATCTATATATGTCTCTCCTAGGGTCCTCATTGTTCTCTAAGTTCTCTGAAATGGTGATTTGTGGGCTGGTTTTCTTTGCTTTATGTTTAAAAACCACTTATGAGTGAGTACATGTGATAATTGTCTTTCTGTGTCTGTGTTGCCTCACTCAAAATGATGTTTTCTAGCTCCATCCATTTTCTTGCAAAATTCAAGATGTCGTTATTTTTTTTCTGCTGTGTAGTACTCCATTGTGTAAATGTACCACATTTTCCTTATCCATTCTTCAGTCGAGGGGCATTTAGGTTGTTTCCAGGTTCTGGCTATGACAGACAAAGCTGCTATGATGCTCCTATTTTGCCATCTTCTCCAGAAGTCCTAAACACAGAGTGGTCCCAGTGACTATTTTGCTACTTGTTTTCCATCTTTGTTATAGATCTCCCTCTTTCTCCCTTCCTGTGTTTTTTGGTTTTGTTTTGTTTTGTAGCAAAGTGGTTTTCTTAAGTGACATGTTATAGTTCCTTATTATTTTTTGTTTGTCTGTTATAGAGTTTTGCTTTGTGGTTGCAAAGAGGCTTCATGATATTTTTGTATAAGCTTCTGTTTTCAAATGTTATCAACTTAACATTGTTTATAAATATAAGAAAAGGAATAGGGAGAGAAAACCACCAGCACCACGTCTGTACAGGTGTGCGTGTCTTGGCTAATAGGTTGGACCTTGTGTCATGGGGCTCACATCTGGGCAAGGTCAATGACACCCCCATACCTCCAGCCGCCCACTCTGTGCCCTACAGTGGCTTGAATGCTAGGCAGCATGGAGGAAGTTTTCAGCTCAGTGCCAGCCTGACCACTCTGTGTCTTATAACCAAGCTGTGAGGTGCCTTCTGTAGTATGACCTGATCACTCTAGTTCTAGTAGGCTGCCAAGAGGATGGACAAGAACTGTGCTGTCTGGGAGTTTCTGGGGGCCTCCCAGGCTCACTCCTGTGGAGGTGTTTGATACTGGGAATTGGGATCTAAGTTAATATTCCACTGTTTCCAAGGGCAGCAGTGTCCAGTCATGCAGGGCAACTTCTTTCAATTGTGCTTTGAATTTTTCATGTGTGTTATATAACAGCATCTCCTATATGACTTTTTAAATACTCTCTTTATTCCCAGCTAACCTTGTCTCCCCTTGTAGCCTCAATTCTCCAATCCTCCCACCTCCCTTCTTACCATTCACTAGTTTCTCTCTTTGTTTTCCTTTTTCCTGTGTCTGACTACCTCCCTCCTCTTCTTGGTTTCCTGGCTTCTGTAAGTTCTTCATGTAAAGCAAACAGAACTAAAAAGTTGAAGCTGAGACTCACATATGAGAGAGAACATGAGGAGTTTGTCCTTCTGGGCCTCGGTTACCAAAGGGTTCTCTTTGGTTCTGGGCCTCACTGTGGAGGTCCCATTATTTTATATAATGTCTTGGCACTCAGCTCTCTCTTTCTTTCTTCTCAGCACAGGATCTATATTGTGACGCCTTGGCTGGGAGAGCAGCAGGGTAGGCTTTGGCCATCAGTGCTGCAATGCTGGGTCACCCTGGGAGGCCACAGCCATCTAAGACCAGGGTATCATAGGGGTGGGGCCAAGGCACACTTTGCTACTAGCTACACACACAGCTAGCTACTGCTGGGGTGCACTCAGCTCACTGCAACCCCTCAGAGTTGATACTGGCCAAAAGAGAACTCCAAACAACTGGAGCCATGGATCCCCACCTGGCAACCAGGGTAAGCCTGGAGGCTTTGTTTGCAGCCAGCAGCCTGAAGACAGGCCCCATGTTTGATTTCCAAGCCACAATTCCGTCTCCAATGGGAGAACTCTTACTGTCGAATGTGCTCAGCAAGGTCAAGGGAGGGGCAATGGAGGGAATCCCTGGGCTACTGGGGCAGATAGATGTTCAATTGGACCAGCATCTGGTTGGTACAACTTCAAGGGTCTGCACAGTCTTGAGGATTTGTTTGAGGCTCATACTCTGGCTGTAAATGATGTAACTGAAACATAAGTCTGTTTCACCAGGGGATATGCAGTCCTACTGGGTGCCAAGTCCCGAGGCTCTGTTCTTAAGCACTGGTCTCTGGATATGGGTATTTGGGATCCACCTAGTGCCTGGTCACACTGTTTAGCACTGAGTTCCATGGCAAGGTCCTATGCTCACTTTCCTTCCCTGCTCATCAGTAGATAGAATCTTGCTCTTTGCTATGGCCCAAAGGCTGGATGATGGAGGCAGTTCTTGATGAATTTAGTTTACAGAGAACATACTGGCAGAGGCCATGAGCTCTGCCTGATGCTGAGTTTCACTTATGATGTGCCTGATGCTAGCTCGAGTCTAAAGCTTGAACTTGATCCCCCCTCCACCCAAGTGGGAGGAATCTCTTTCCACACTGTGCTGCTTGGAGTTGAGGGAACTCATAGTAAGTTTACTTTCCACCTTTGACAGTATACCTTTTCATATTTTCATGGTAAAGCCAGACACTGGTTTCCCTTAGCTGACTCCCTCAGCTCCCGTGAAAGCAATCTGGAGAAGGAATAGTTCTTTGGGTTTATTGCTCTGTGAAGAGACCAGGGCTGGAGTGTCTAATTCAGCTGTTTTCCTGGTCTTCTACCCATAGCATTTTATCATTGTCTGCCTCATGTCTACACAGTAGGGAACTGGATGGGTACCTGAGGAAGTAGACACAAGGAAGAGAGACACATGTGTCTTTAGATTCATGTGCCTTTTCCCATTGCACCCTCAAATATTCAGGAAACTACTTGGTCCTTCCATCCTGCCATCTCTGTATTAGATTAGAAAAGAAAAAAATGCTACGCAGAGCAGTTTTTAAAAGAATTAAACTCCTTGCTGGTAAGTGTTTATTCCACACTTCCAAACACAAATACAACAGCAGGATCCGGGAGGGCACCAGTCCAGTATAAACTGTTGGGGCTGCTACAATAGTTTTGGAAATAAGCCAGTGATTATATTAGCATTGTACTTGGCTCCTCGGTCTCTCCTAGAAAACTTCCAGCTAAACAATGAGCTGGGGTGTGTGTTATGGACCTTTGTGTTTAAGTAGCCCAAGAAATGTTAATATGTTTTTCTGTGTTTGATTGTTCTAGCCAAATGACTTCAACCACACAGAGCTTTTCTCAGTGGCCATATTCACCATCCACCGAATCTTCCCTCCGGACTCAGGAGTTTGGGTCTGCAGTGTGAACACGGTGGCTGGGATGGTGGAAAAGCCTTTCAACATTTCCGTGAAAGGTACGTTTCACTCGCTATGGTAAGGGTATGCTCTTGAAGCAATGATAGGGCCTGGCGGGTCATGGCACAAATTTTAGATTTTAAGCCTTCACATGATCAGAACCCACTGAAGGGTGTGGCAGCGGCTATTATAAAGAATTACTTTTAGTGCAGATAGCAGTAAGGAGGCAGAGCCCAATCAGAGCTCTCAGAGTTAACTATGAGATTAAATCCCAGCAGGGAGCTTCAAGGGGCAGATCCTCCTTCCCCACTTGACAATAGCCAACCCCTAAAACTCAAGAATGAATCTGACTGCTAAACTTTTATTCAGTTCTTCCAAAGCCCCTGCATGCACCAAATGTGATTGACACTGGACACAACTTTGCCATCATCAACATCAGCTCCGAGCCTTACTTCGGGGATGGACCAATCAAATCCAAGAAACTTCTCTACAAACCTGTTAATCATTACGAGGCCTGGAGACATATTCAAGGTAAGGTCTGGATACAAGAGGCACCAGCAGGAGGTGTAGTACCAGGGAAAAGATTTCCCCCACATATCAAAATCTCCTTCTAGCCTCATTAGCCCACGCTGCATTTAAGACTATTTTGGTACATGAAGAGGCCATGAAAGTTCCAGAAATGACTTTCTGAATGCTGCTGAGCACTTTGGGACACAGACGTAGCCATATCGTGGCTCACTATCTGTATCCAAGTTCCTTTCCAGGCCTCTGAGCCCCCGGTTGTGGTTTAAGAACTCTATCATGCGTGGCCATGGTGGAAAGTATGTGTTTCTACCATGGGAACAAGAAAGTCCAGGGCCATGTTGGAAAAGTAGAGGCGCTTAGTCTGCCCGAAACTTGAGAGCGATTACTTCTGCTGTGCTAGATCTCCTTCCTTCTCATTTCCTATCTTGTTTCATCCCGAAGACTCCTAACACAGAGGGTTTTATAAAGATCCGAACCTGGAAAAGTTTAGTCTGTGGCGGACAGGATTGCACTTGGGGTAGGAAAAAGAGAGGCAGTGGCGATGAGAGTTGCCTGCCCCTCCCTGTTTCTGGGGGGGAAAAAGAATGCAGCAAACTGAGACAAAAGATTATGAATGTCATGAAAAATATAAATATGTCTTAAAACATGTAATTTTTATTTGCTGTAATTTTTTTAAAAAGTGAGGAAAAATTAAACAAACAGCATTGCCAGTGGCTCACGCTGTTCTAACTGGGCCATCTTGCAGACAGAGTCATCAATGCACTGCTAGTGGGCAATGTGGATCCGGCCACTCCTAATTTCAGCAGGTTATGCCCTACATGTCCCTTAAATTTCCTTTGTTTTATTTATATAGACACTTGAGAAAGTTATAAAAAATAAGAAAAAGAGGACCAGGTAGCTGGCTCAGTGGTTAAGAACAGTTTTGCTCATGTAGAGAGAAGACCTGGGCTCAATCTCCAGGACACACAAGGTGGCTCACATCTGTGCATAAAACTCCAGTCCCAGGGGGTTAGAGTCACTCTTCTGACCTCCATGGGCACCAGGAGCCAACATGGTACACTAACATATGCAGGCAACAAGTCCACACATACACACACACATAAATAAACACATCTAAAAATATAAGAAAAACAGGGGTTTGGCTCAATAACTCTGCTGAGCTTGACATAGTAAATAAATGGACAGCATTGTTTATTACTGAACTCCTTGGACTCCATTGTAGACCCAGTCCAAAGTTGGAATCTCAAGGCTCTAAGGTTGTTTTGTGGGTTTTCTGTTTCCAACATCAATAGCTGATATGTGTGTATGTGTGTAATATGGTTTTAATAATAAAAATGATCTTCTAAGAACTGTTAAACATAGTTCACTTTTTTCTTACCAATAAGCAGTTTATCATAAAGTACACCAGAAGTTAAACTTTGCAATATCCACAGATATGAGGAGAGAGATAAACTTGACAAAACAAATGGTTAAGAGCAAAGTGCCTGCCAGCTGTTTGTGGAAACTGTTTTTAAGAGGCTCTAGAACCCCTCATTGTGAGGATAGGGCTCTTAGAGATCTATTGTCTGTTAACATTAAACAAAAAACCTTCTGGGCCTTTTTTTTTTTTCTCTTGACAGCTTGATTGCAATCAGTGTGTGTCCTTGAAAAGAATGAAAATAACATTATTTTATATTATGTTAATTGACCCTCCCAAGTCTGGCATCCTGTGTGGTAGATCTGTGAGGCTTAATTTTGCAGTTGAAAATGTAACAATGTAGACATGGCCTAGAAATATACGTGCTAATGTACACGCTGAAACCTGGGCATACCCATTCAAAGGCCTAAATTCCCTTCCATGGGAAACGGTACATCCTTGAAGATGGAATTACCTCTTTTTTTTACTAAGACACTACTTTTTTAAAAAACCTGGTTTAGTTCCCATTGCAGGAGCAGTCAGTCTGGTTTAAGGAACATAACAGGACACAAACTGAAGCTTTCTGGGCTTTCTCTCTTGCCAGTGATGAATGAGATCGTCACACTCAACTACTTGGAGCCTCAGACTGACTACGAGCTATGTGTGCAGCTGGCCCGTCCTGGAGAGGGCGGAGAAGGGCATCCTGGACCTGTGAGACGCTTCACAACAGCGTCTGTCGGTCAGTTGAAGCCAACAGACATTTATTCCTGAGCTGGGTGGGAGCGGGTAGGAAGGGGAAAGAGGAAGGAAGACCAGGAAGGGTGGTGTCGGCTGAGTGGGTGGGTGGGGATGGAGGTGGAAGGAGCTTGCTGTGGAATGGGTGGGAAAGTGACAGGAAGGCTCGAAACTTCAAGCCAAGCAGATCCTTTATTTGGGCTGGACTGCTGGTCTGTCTCCCTGGGGGAGGGGGACTGTGACCATCCCAGGGACAGAGGAGGAAGCAGATGAGCCTTCAGGAAGGCAAGGCCATCCCTGAGGACTTGAGATTTACTTAGCAGCCACTGTGTTGAGCCTTGACTTTTGTATATCACCCCCCAGCTTCCTGGTTCCATCCCAAGGGACCATACCAGGCTTCTGCCACAAACACACTTCAGAAATTCAAGTTTATTTATTTAAAAAAATAATTTCTATTTTCAAAGTAATTCGTGCCCATAGTTCAAACATCAAATAGAAGGAAAGGCTTTTGTCTGAAGAACAGTCCTCCTTTGCTCCACCCACCTCCTCCTTCAGCCCCACTTCCTATCTATCAGCCTCCGCTTCCATGTTAAGCTATTTCTTTCAGTGTTTACCTTCATGTTGCTAAGTCGGTAGTTCTAACGTTAGTATCCATCAGAATCACCCAAATTCTTTTTTTAAAGTTTGTTAAAACAAATTGCTGGACCCTACTCCCAGAATCTTTACATTTTTTTGTTTATTATTTTGTGTGTTTGAGTGTTTTGCCTGCATGCATGTCTTTGCAATACATTCATGCAGCACCGGCAGAAGCCGAGAGCCTCGGATCCCCTGGGACTGGAGTTACAGATGGTTGTGAACCATCATGTGGGTTCTGGAGATCAAGCCTGGGTCCTTTGGAAGAAAAGTCAGTGCTCTTAAGCCCTGAACTATCTCCCCAGCCCCCATCCACCCTGAATTTTTGATACAATAGGTTTGAAACCAGGTTCTTTCTTTCTCATTTTTTTCTTTCTCTTTCTTTCTCTGTTTTCTCTTCCTCTTCCTTTCCTTTCTTTTTTCGTTGTTTCCAGATAGGGCTTCACTCTACAGTCCAGGCCTGGCATTCACAACTTAGCCCGTGTTGACCTCTAACTGCAGTAGTCCTCACGCCTCAGCCTCTCCAGTGCTGGTTACAGTGAGCCACACGTACGGAACATTTCTTGGTTTATTAGTGTTTTTCATCATCTCCTACCCTTGCACTGTGTGCATGGAGGAGGAGCTCCTGTTGTGTGTGTACTCCTTGGTGCTAGCCTGCATTCCCGTTTCCTGCTACTTGATGCTCCTCTGAAACCCTGGAGTGACATTCGTAATATTCTCTTCCTGTCCTTTGACTTGTTCCGCGTGTTCCAGCAATCTTTCCCTATCTCCGATGAGCGTTTTATAGTAGCACGTTCTTCTGTGTTTTCTTTGCAGTACCCTGTGTTGTATAGCAGGGCATAGCTGTTTAGCTCTGCATTAGCGTCCTTGTCACCCAGAACAAGTTCCCAAGACAACAACAAAAGGTGTGTTTTGACTCGTGGTTTCAGAGGATTTGTTCCACGGTCACCTACTCTATCTGTGTAGACAGAATACACTGGTGGAGGGAGCCCATGGCAAAGGGATCCTCTTCCTCTTATGGTAGACATGAAAAGCAGAGTAGAAGACAGGACCAGGCACCAGATCACTCTGCATCCAGTTAATCATCTACATATGTTTTATGTCTCAGTATTCTAGAGTGTCCAGAAGCAGCACCAGCCTCTGAGAGCCAAGTCTCTGGTACATGAGCTTTTCAGGGGACAGTTGGCATCTAAACAACAATACAATAGCTTCCAGACACAGAAGCTTTTAGCTGGAAGGCCCAAAGCTCAGTCAGAGGTTTATTGCCCTAGGCCCTTAAAGAGGCTTATGGCCCAGAACTTAATGAACCAACACCTAGCACCTAAGTTACAGCTCTTCAACTTTGCCTGTTTGGTTCCTAAAGCCTTCATCTTAACAGTTATCTACTGGGAGTTGTAGTCCTTGCAAGCACAGCTCCCACCCCCAGCTCCTTAAAACTTGTCTCCATAGTCCTCGATAGTCCCAGAGTCCTCACCACCTCTCTTGCCTTCTTAATACTTCTACTGTCCTCCCTTCTGATATCCATTTCTCTGTAAACTCTCTAGTCACTTCTAAGGGGACAGTAAGAAACGGCAACCTACCCCTATAGAGTTTGTGCTATATTTTTGATTATGATGAACCCCTACTACATAAATGTATATGTATATGAACCTGCTACATATATGCTATATATACAAACCCTGCTATATATATGAAAGGTTCATACACACACACGCACACACACATACACGCACACACATATATATATATCCCTACTATGTCATTACACTGCACTTAGAGGCAAGTGACAGTTAATTCTCCCTTAGTTTGGTATTGAATCAAAAGAGGAAAGCCACAATCTGACTCAAATGGAAAGTATTCATGGGACAGAACATAAAAAAAATCTCCCCAGACCTGCAGCTCTGCCCTCCAGTCCTCAGAATACATTCCAGCCAGGATGCATTCAGAGGCCTCTTGGAATATTTCAAAGCACTTGTGGAGTCAGTGGAAAGGGAACTCTTGAAGGTGCCTCTTTCCCACCAAGTGAATTCTGCTGATGCTTGCTTGTCAGTTTGTCTGGCAGCAGCACTGTTTGTTCTAACTGAGGTGGGGAAGGCAAGGGATGCCTGGAGAGGGAGAGGTGAACGTGTTCTGAGCTCATTGCAGAGAAAAAACCAGCCAAATCTGGGTGAAGGTAACTATGTCACCAAAGGGAAGCTAACATAGAGATGGCTGCCTTCGAAGGTCCTCCCACTGCCTGGAATTTTACGTGTTTTCCAACACTTACCTGTGTTGTGTCTTTATAAGCTGACGGAGGATGGCTTCTGTAGGGATCCAAACTCTAGAGGCTACCAGAAGGAGTAGACGTCACCTCTCTTCATTTTCCTAGATCCTGGTGATAGAATCAGTAAGACTTTCAGAAAAATGCCAAGTAGATGTGGGCCCAACCTCTAGTCTATAAAGAGAGCTGGGTAGACTCGCGGGACCCTTCTTGCTTCCTTTGAAGAAGAGTTTGAAGTGTTTTTCAAATTCCTTTTTTACATCACACCATAAAGAGTTGAGGGCTTTTTTTTTCTTAAATGTGAGTCCTATTACAGTATATTGCATGTAAGAGTTTAATACCACAGGGACACTGTTTGTCTATTCTTGTGCCGTGACCACCATTTGTAAAGCATTGTCATGATCTAAAATGTTCTCACGCTGTGCAAATAAGCCCCCCTCCCCCAGGAGTGATGATGCCACTGTTCTGAAATCAGGAAGGAAGGTTCTTTTCACGCTTTAAAGGGACTTTTTATTTGGAACCTATAAATCAATTACTGTTATTAATTAAAAGTAGACATATTCTTCCTTTATTCATTGACTTGAGATGGGAAAGGAAAGGAGGGAGGGAGCAATTACTGACAGAATTCCTAAGACTTCCCAAACCCTTACATAACCATTGTCTCATTCATGCTCCCATGTCTGGAAGACAAGACTGGCTGTGCCATTTCACAGGTGAACTTAGGTTGTGCATTTGCCCAGATTACAGAATACAAATGGGATGCTCCTGTTTCTCTGTTTTTAAAAAACTTACATTATTTCTTTAGGCAACTTCTCTGGTACTCCAGGTTCCTAGGTAAGTGTGGCCAGGCAAGAGGTGTTTATAGTTGGTACCATAATGTGGTCAGAATGGGGTTAGGGCCAACCCCTCACCATAGTGCATGTGATACCTGAAACTCCCCCTGCTGGGAGGAAGTGACCAGACATTTATAGCTTGAAAATGTCTTTCTCAAAATGGTAACGAATCAAAACCCTGTGTTCATTTCTGTCAGTTTCTCTGCTTCCCTTTCTAGTTGTGGACTTGACTTCTAGGGGGTTTCCATTACCATAACACTGTAAGTTGCTCTTATTCATTTCTAGTGACCCTTGGGATGGCTCTATAATTTCATTAAAGAATTTTGATGCTTTGCTTCCCCCAGTCATTTGCTATTTTAAGTAATTCTGTAATGAACATCTCCATGCACAGACATTTTCATCTTCTTTTGGAATATTTATTTTCCCAGGATAAGTTTCTGACAGTTAGGAGCTAAAGCCAAAGGATATGGACGTTTTTAAGGTTCTTGGAAAAGTTACTCATGCTGCAAGTTGTTCTCAAGAAGGCTGAAGTTCTGTGTTAAAACTACCCAAAGTATATATAAAAATTACTGCAAAAATTTACTGTTGTGTTAGGGGGGGAAGCGTCATGGCTGCTCGCTTGTGTTTTTTGGTAGCTTGTGGGTATTTTATGTAATTGTAGAAGCCAAGATTGTCTTTGCAGATGCCCTCTTGAGACAAGATTGTCTTTGCAGATGCCCTCTTGAGCTGCCATTCCTTCTCTCCAAAATGAAAATAACCATCTTCTGCTGACTTCTAGGACTCCCTCCTCCAAGAGGTCTCAGTCTCCTGCCAAAAAGCCAGACAACTCTGAATTTGACCTGGCAACCAATATTTTCGATCTCAAAAGATGAAATTTATGTTGAAGTTGAGAGGAGGTCCATGCAGAAAATAAGTGATCAGCAGAACATCAAGGTGCCAGGGAACCTGACCTCCGTGCTGCTGAACAACCTAAACCCCAGGGAGCAGTACATTGTCCGAGCTCGAGTCAACACCAAGGCCCAGGGGGAGTGGAGTGAAGATCTCATCGCCTGGACCCTTAGCGATAGTAAGTAACCAGCGCTGCCCCTGCCTCATCCAGCAACGTTTGCTTACTGTCATTTGAACTTAACTTCTAGCACGAGTCCTTAGAGGTCATAAGAGCATTCATTATTTGAATGAAGGCTAGTTAGCATTCATGGAATCATCTTAATGTCCTTTAGTATTTATTATACTGGAAGGTCCACTGGGATTTGGACAAGACCATGCTACAATTTGTCTGTCCTTGCTATGGACTTGTTTCTTAGTAACAAGAATATCAGTAGCAATAATAAAGTTCTCTAGGGCTTTAACAGCTATAGGATAATTTTTAAGGATTTTTATTATTATATATCTTTATATACATGAAGGCTGATTCACAATAAATCAGTCTTCCCCAATTTTATAAACAAAATAATTTTCTTTGGAAAATTTCATAACATACTCTTATCAGAGTTGAAAATATTTAAAGCAGTGACAATCTCTTTTATTTAAAAATGTCTTATAGTTCAAGCTTTTCTGTATTTAGATTGGCTATTTGAAACCCCAACTTTCTTTGTAATAGTGAAACTTCTTTGACTTTCCACAGTGAGTCTAACTTGATTCATGGAATGAGGAATATGTCTTTGCAATCTGAAGCCTTGGAAAAATGGCCAAGAGATACCTAGTGGCCATCCCACCTGCCATGTGGTCCTCATTAACCTCAAAGTCAAGGCTGTCTGCTTCAGCTGGTTCTCTCTGCTGAGGAACATGTAGGAGAAACAGCTCCCCATTTCTTCAGTAATGCTTTCTTATTCCGGCGACTCATGGAAGTCTGCACTGTTTTGCCAGTGTTTAGGGATTATTCATCATTGCCATAATTAGGGTTTCTATTGTAGTGATAAAACACCACAACCAAAACCCTTGGTGGAAAGGGTTTATTTGATTTACACACCCCCATGTTGCAGTCTACCAAGGGAAAGCAAAGCAGGAATTTGAGGCAGGAACTAAAGCAGAGGCCATGGAAGAACAGTACTTATTTCCAGGCTTGCTCAGCCTCTTTCCTATACACCTCAGGGCCTCCAGGGGTGCCCCTGCTCAGGTGTGTGGCCCCACCCACAATGGACTGGGCCTTCATAAAGCAGCAGTAACTGTAGGCCAACCTTTTGGAAGCATTTTCTCAATTGTGGTTCCCTCAATTATCTTCCTTCGTAGATAGATCTAGCTTGTGTCAGTTGAAAAAACAAACAAACGACCAGAACAATCATTCACATTACACACACACACACACACACACACACATTTATATCTATATATGTAGATACATTCTATATATTTAATTGTGTGAAAGTTAGAAGTTATAGAATAGTATAAGGACTAACACGACATAGAGAATGAACAACTATCATACTTTGTCAGATGTACTTATTTATTTATTTATTATTTTTCTCTGCTCCCCTTCCTTCCTCTACCCTCCCCTTCTACCCTCCGCCATGGTCCCCATGCTCCCAATTTGCTCAGGAGATTTTGTCTTTTTCTACCATCATCCTGATTTCCACAGTAGCTGCATAGGTGCCACCAGTAGATAAGAGTTGCTCTTTCTCTCCATCCCCACCAGAACTTGCCATTTATTTCCTTGATGGCAGCCATTCTGCTAACTGGGGTAAGATAGGATCCCAACACAGGTTTAATCTGAATTTCCCTGATGGCTAAGGATGCTGAACATGTTTTCAAATATTCACTGGCCATTTGAGTTTATTCTTTTGAGGAGTGTCTGCTCATCTCATTAGCCCCTTTACCAACTGTGTATCTGAGATTTGCTGCTCGTTTTGTTAGCCAACCTGCCGGTTAGGTATTTGAGGTTTTCTTAATGTTTAATGTTTTGAATTCTTTACAAATTGTGAAAATTGGTTAATTGTCAGATGTGTAATTGGCAAAGATTTTCTCCCATTCCTTAACCTGTCTCTGCATCCCACAGATTGCTTCTTTGCTCCACAGAAGGTTTTAATTGCATGTAATCTTTTTTTAAAATCAACTTTTAGGCTGGTTTTCTATGCAATTAGGATCCTTTTAAGAAAGCCCTTGCCTGTGTCTATGCCTTGCAGTTTCTCCCTTTTTTGTGGTAGCAGTTTGAGAGTTTCGGGCCTCAGATAGTCTTTAATAACCATTTTGAAATGATTTTTACACAGGGTGAGACATAGGAATTCAGCTTCATATTTCTATATCTGGATATCTAGTTTTTGTAGCATCATTTGCTGAAGAGGCTGGCTTGTCTCCAGTGTGTCTTTTATGACTTTGTCAAAAGTTAGCTAGTAGTATGTGGCTTTATTTGTGATTTCTTTCTTCTAGTTAATTTATCCACGTGTCTGTTTTTGGTGGCAGTACTGCGTGACTGTGGCTCTGTGAATATTTGGGGATTTTGTGCTTTCATATAAATGTAGGGATTTTCCATAGTTCTGTGACAAATGTTATCAGACTCTTTCAAAGGATTGTGTGGCATCTGTAGACTGTTTTGGGTGATATAGCCATTTTCACAGCGCCAATCTGTGAGCGAGTGAGGTCTTTTGATTTTGTAGTCTCATCAACTTCTTTGGTGTTTTAAAGTTTGCATTGTGGAGGTCTTTCACCTCTTGGTTAGGTTTATTCCTAGATTATTTATTTGAAGCTACCACAAGTGGGATTATTTTTTCTTGGCAAGTTGACTATTGGTGTGTAGGAAATAATGAATTCTGTTGTTGTTTTGAGACAGAATTTCATGTATTACAGGTTGGCCTTGTACTTGCTGTAAAGCTGAAGATGAGTTTGTTCTACTGATCCTTCTGCCTCTTCCTCCTGGGCTGAGTTATGGAATTCAGGCATTCACCATCACACCCAGTTTGTGCAGTGCTGGGGATGGGATGCAGGGCTTCATGCATGATAGGTGAGCTCTCTGTCAACTGAGCTACACTCCCAGTTCCTGCCTTGTTTCGCTTGTGTGTTTATTCTGTTTCTTGCTACTTGTTAGAAAGTGGTTGTCATATCTGTTTCTGTTTGAGATCTTTAGGCTACTTTAAGTAGAAGATCATGCTGCCTACAAATGGGGATAGTTTGAATTTTAGATTCCTTTTTATAACTCTTTCCTTGTCTTATTAAGACTTGAAGTATTTAAGAATGCAGTGAGCAGACAGTCTTGCCTCACTACTAATTTAGAGGAAAACGTTTCTGCATTTGCCCATCAATGTAATGTTGGTTAGGGGGTTGTTGTATGTAGCCTTTATTATATTAAAATTCGTTCCTTCTATTCCTACTTTCTTCAGGACTTTTATCATGAAGGGGGTTTGGACTTATCAAATGTCTTTTCAGAGATTAATATGTAATTTCTATTCTTAAGTCTATTGTGTAGTGTTTTACACTTACTAATACATTTTGAGTAATCCTTGTATCCCTGGAATGAAACCACTTTGCCATAGTGCATCAGCTTGAGGGCGTTTTATTGAGAAGTTTTTGCATCTAAGTTCATCAGGGAAATTTACTTTTGTGTGTGTTTTGCCTATTTAGGATATTATGTTGATACCAGATTTGTAGGTGTTTAATAGTACTCTTTCCATTTATATTTTATTAAACAATTTGAGTAGCATTAATATCAGCTCCTTGGTAAAATGTTGGTAGAATTCAGTGTTGAGTCTAGATGGTCCTGTGTTTTTCTTTGTTAAAAGACTATTACTAACATAAACTCATTGCTTGTTATAGATCTCTTTACGGTATTTATAGCTTCTTGATTTAATTTGGTAAGTCATAGGAATGTATCAATTTATTCTATACTTTCCAGGTGGTGGTGGACAGCTTTAATCCCAACTCTTGGAAGACAGAGACAGGTAGATCTCTGTGAGTTCAAGGCCACTCTGGTCTGCAGAGTGAGTTCCAGGAAAGCCAGAACTGTTACACAGAGAAACCCTGTCTTGAAAAACGAAAACAAAAACAAACAAAAGAATACAAGTTGTTAAAGTATGCTCTAATGATCCTCTAGAGTGCTTCGGAATCTATTTTTTAAGCCTCTCTCTCTCTCTCTCTCTCTCTCTCTCTCTCTCTCTCTCTCTCTCTATCTCTCTCTGTGTGTGTGTGTGTGTGTATACAAGTCAGAGGACAAATTGCAGTACTTGACTGTTTCCTTCTACCTTATGGGTCCCAGAAATTGAACTCAGGTTTTCAGGCTTGGCAGCATTTACCTCTTGAGACATCTAATTAGTTCCCAGAATCTATTCTAATACTCCACCCCCTGTATCTCTAATTTTATAAATCTGGGTATTCTCTCTTTTGGCTAAGTTGGCTAAGGACTTGTTGACTTTATGTTTTTCAAAATATCTTTTTGTTTTATTCTTTGCATTGTGCTTCTAGTTTTCATGTCACTAATATCTGCCCTCATCTTTATTATTTCTTTCCATCTAGTGTTTTTGGGGTTGTCATATTCTTGTTTTCCTGTGACCTTGAGGTTCATCCTTATTTAGTTGAGAGTTCATACTGTTTTAACGTAAGCACTCATAAATATGCGCTTCTTTCCTAGAAATATGTTTGCTATATTCCAAAGATTTTAATAAATCGTTCATTCATTTTCATTTGATTCTCTTAATTTTTCAACTTACATCTTTGATTTCTCAAGTTATCTATTGGTTATTCAAGAGTGTGCTGTACAAATCCCAGTATTTGCTTGCATGGCTTCTCTCTCTCTTGCTATTGATCTCACTTTTATCCACTATACTCTGACAGGATGCTTCAATTGCTTCAATACTTTTTTAAAGATTTATTTATTTATTATGTATTCAGTGCTCTGCCTGCATGTATCCCTGCAGGCCAGAGGAGGGCACCAAATCTCATTACAGATGGTTGTGAGCACATGTGGTTGCTGGGAATTGAACTCAGGACCTTTGGAAGAGCAGGCAAAGCTTTTAACCACTGAACCATCTCTCCAGCCCATGCTTCAATATTTTATGTACTTTTTGAGACAAAAAAATCTCAGGCTGGCCTCAAAGTAGCTATGTAGCTAAGAATGACCTTTAACTCCTGATCCTCCAGGCTCCATCTATTGAATGCTAGGATTTCAGGTATGTATGACCATGCCCAATGCCTTATGTGTGCTGGGCAAGTACTTCCAACTGAACTTCAGCCCTGGCTTTTATATTTTAAACATTTGCCTCATAGCCTAAAATAAGGTCTGTTTTACAAAACATTTTCAAACTATTGGATGAAATATTCTATAAATATCTGCTAAGTGCTCATTGTGAAACAGATAAACTCTGAAGTTTCTTTGTTGACTTTTAGTCTGAATGATATTGAAGAGAGTGTGGTGTTAAAGTCAAGACCCACCTGTCATTCTACATCCATTAGTCTTTATTTTTATGAAACTGGGAGCCCCAGTGCTTACAAACATTATATCGCTTCAATGGTTTCTTTATCAGTTCAGATTAACTTTTGTTTTAAGTCTACTTTTGTTTTAAGCAGCTATCAGATCAGCTACACTGCCCCGTTTTTAACTTTTATTTTCTTGATAAACCTCCATTCTTTCACTCTATTGTTTTTGCCACTGATGTGTGTTTCTTGGAGACCACAGGTAGTTGGAGCTTGTCTTTTAATCCATTAAGGAGTTCTGACTCTGTTTAATTAGAGAGTTAAGACCACTTATAGTTTTGGCTATTGAGGATTGTTAAAACTTGTAACTTAGTCAAGTGTTCTTCTGGTTAGCTGGATTCTTGTTCACTCTTTTCTCTCTTCTCTATTCATATTAGTGGGTTCCTGGTATATAGTGTTGGACATGATGGATTCCTTCTTGTTTCTCTTTGATTCAACTTTTTTTCTCATGAAACTTATTATTTCCTGAGCTCTCAATTGAGGATGTCTTCTTTCCTCTTCTATACATAGTGTTCATTTAAGCATCTTTTGCAGCGCTGTCTTGGTAGTTACAAACTGCCCTAGTGTGTCCTTGTCTTGAAACATCTGTTCTTATTTTGTTGTCAATTTTTATAGATACCTTTGCTGGATAGAATAATTCTGGTTGGCAGTTCTTTACTTGCAGGGACTTCTAGGGCTTCTGTTGAGAGTTCTCATGATGTCTGTGTAAGTGGATTAGAGATTTTTCTCAAACAGCTTTTAGCATTCTTTTTTGTCCTTTTGGCATGTTGAGTGTACTGTGCTGTGGAAATGTTCTTTTATAAATGGCTCTTGTGTTTGTATATCTATTTCTTTTCTAGATTCGAGGCTATTTCTACTCAAATTTCATGAATTACATGTCTTCATGCCTTTGGTTTTTAATTTCAGCCTTTTCTACTCTATGAATCCTTAGGTGTGAACTTTTGATTACATTCCAAGGTTTTTAATGTTGCAGTCATGCTTATTTATTTTTTTTTTGTGTGTGAGTGCATGCACACGCGCACACACACACACACACACACACACACACACGCACATGCACTTACAGGTGCAAGTAGTTGTGCATGTGTAAGAACCCAGAGAGGAAAATTGGGTGTTCTGCTCTTTCACTCTCTGCCTTACTCCTTTAGAAAATGGTCTCCTATTGAACTGGAGTTAGGCTGGTGGCTGCAAGCCCCAGTGATCCTCATTCCTTTCCTGTTCCACAGCATTGCACTATATTCAAGTGCGTGGTTATACCTGGCTTTTGACATGGGTGCTAGGATCTAAGTTTAGTTTTTCTTGTTCACATAGCAAATGCTTTTGTCATCTCTCTAGTGTGAGTTTTTTCTAAAGTTGATGTTTGAACGTAGTGTTTTCTTCACTTCTTCTTCCATCCCTGATAGTCTTCTGTCTGTTTGGTTTAATCTGTTGGTAATCCTTCTCACTGTGGGGTTTTTTATTTAGCTGGGTTTTTAATTCCTGAAAGTCCTGCCTGTCTTGCTTTTTATGTTGAATTTCTATCCTAACTGCTGATGTTTCCTCCCAGATTGCTGATTTTCTCAACCATTTTGAGATTTTTGGTTGTGACTTGGTCTTCTTACTTCCTTCACCTCTTTACTTGTTTCCTCTTTGAGGTCACTGGTTATTTTTACAAGTAAATTTTGATTTCTTTATTCAATACTTTACCCATTCCACTGTTTTTGAATTCAGCAGTAGCAACATTATGATTGAAGAATTCCTGTCGCCTTTCTTTTTTAGGTTTCTTGTTATTGTTACAACTTATTTATCTAGCGGTTGGAATACCTCTTCTCAATTTATATGGGATTCTTTCAGTGAGCAGTAACCCTCAGAAGAGAGAAAAACAACTACTTTTAATAGCAGCAGTGCTAAACTGGACAGGGCTAGAAATGCACCTTAGATCAACTAGAGGCCACTGATACCATCCAACAGACAGTTACCCTAGGACAGAGAATGGCAAAACTCCCTAAGAATGTACTACATATTCAGAGTTATGGAAATTTAGTGTAAATGTAGAAATAGTAAATGGATGATATAAAGGGAGAGGCCAGTGAAAGGGAAAGTAGAGAAACAGTTAAATAAACAAAGGCCAAGGAAGAATAGAAAAGGAAGTATGAAGTTATGAAGGCAGCATGGAAAGAGAAAGACATAAACATTTTTTAGGGGTGGAAGAGATGGAATGTCTGATCATGTGCTTGTTTGAAAATGTGAGCTCAGAGCCCTAGCATCCAGTAAAAGCTTTCCTCAAATCTCTGAGTCTTGTCTATAAGGGCTTAGCCCATTTTCTTACACACACGCTAGTGTGCATACTATCTGTGGCTGTGTTTGGGGTAAAGAGAAACATGCAACACTATAGGTAAGACAATGGAATCTGGAGCAGAACTACCAGAGATGAATCTTGCATCATTTCTCTAACAGTGGTGTGACCCTGACTGAGTCCGAAATCTCTCTGTGTCTCAGTACTTACAGTAAGGAAGAGAAAATGAGTCAAAACCTGGGCCAATTAGAGGAATATGGCATATTTTAAGCACCATATAAATGTTAGCCCTTCTAGTCTTTTTATTTTATCTAGAATCAAGAACATTGTGGATAGGTAAGGGAAGCAACAGAATTCTCCAAGCCTTCATTTCCTGTAAGGAGACAAACACGTGATATATGTATTGTATCGTCGTCTCTGGGCCAGTCTCTCACATCTACAGAAGCCACACTCCAGCCAGTGGACTGGAGTCAGCACCTAGGGAGTGCTGCTTCTCTTCATGGCAGTGAATGGTAGTGAATGGGCAGACATAAGTCCTCTCTCAAAAGCATATTCATCTATGAGGTGGCAGGAGGTCTTAAGTGAATTCTTTTTTTTTTTAAATTTCCAGTTCTTCCTCCTCAACCAGAAAACATCAGGATATCCAACATCACTGACTCCACAGCTCTGATTTCTTGGACTATAGTGGATGGCTATTCTATCTCCTCCGTTATCATCCGCTATAAGGTTCAGGGCAAAAATGAAGACCAGCACATTGACGTGAAGATCAAGAATGTCACCATCACTCAGTACCAGCTCAAGGGCCTAGAGCCAGAGACTGCATACCAGGTGGATATTTTTGCTGAGAATAACATAGGATCAAGCAACCCAACCTTTTCTCATGAACTGATGACGCTTCCACAATCCCAAGGTTGGTGGTAGACTGACATCCCCATAGGGTACTTTTGGACAGCATCAGAGAATCCTGTCTTGAGAAATTTGCTCCATATATCTGTCATGTGTCATCATTCATTTGTCTTAGTAAACTTTATCATCATTATATAAATCCTGAAAATAAAAATTTCTTGAGAAGGCTCTTTACTGATCCATTTTCTATTATTAAACTTAGAATTAATTAGCCTCAAAGCAATCCCATTCAACAGTCTAAGAAAAGTGTGACTAATATAAATTTCAATTTTGTGGAGAGAGAGGTACATAGAACCTGATTATGGGAAGCAGCTGTATAGATACTTCAGTGGGAGGGGGTTCCCTGCTTTTCAATTTTTTCTTGAGATGAATTCTTCTTTTTCAATGATAATATGCTATTCTGATTTTTTTCTTCCTTTCTTGTCTAATCTAAATCTAAAATGGTTGTAAGTACTAAATGCATGCTAACTAAGCTTCGCTATTTGGACTGTAGCTCTCTGAGATGGATTGAGATTCTCCCATAATGCCAAGTGCACTATGCCCATTGCTTACAATTGGTAAAACACATTGAATATAATTGCATGTTCCAGGGCCCAACATTGAAGTAGCCACATCATAAAGACAGATTTCTCATCTGTGCAAATGGTGCCATGTGGCATTCTTCAGTGACATATACGTGAAAGGATGTAGTCAGAGATATCAGAGGAAAAGGCAATTGTGCAAATGTATAATTTGGGCCACAGTTTACTTTTACAGAAGATATGATAGTTCTTGGTTCTGTGATCAGAGTCATATGTAGTTATAAAATGCAATAAAAGAAGCTACATGTTCATTGATGATTCTGGAATATTTTTTGAAAAATCCAAGGAATGATGTATCTACCAAATTATGCATGGAAATTGTAGTTCTTGAACTGAATTCTTTATCAGTTCTTCATTTTTATAAGTATTGTGGTTTGGTAAAAACACACATAGATTCTATGTATGTGTGTTTTGTGAAAATTTTAAACCAAAACACATCAAAACAACCCCCCACGACTCTTGATGTTATTATGATCAATACATAGAAGGAAAGATAGATACATATAGAACACTTTTAAGAAGTGGGGTCATGGATGGTGGTGGTGCACACCTTTAGTCCCAGCACTTGGGAGACAGAGGCAGACATTCTCCATGAGTTTGAGGCCAGCCTGGTCTACAAAGCAAGTTCCAGAACAGCCAGGGCTACACAGAAAAACCCTGTCTCAAAAAAAATGGTATCATGATCTGTGTATTGATTAGTTAAAGCATACTGAGTTTAATCTCACTGGGATATAAAGGAAATATGTAGAAGATTTTAAAGCAGTTTTAAATGGATTATTTTGACATACACCTTAAACGTAAAGCTTTATTTTTTCCCTTCTTGTTCTTTCCTAACCCCTGCCTTCAGTAATCACCAGGTTCTCTCCACCTACTCTTTAAAATAGGGGAAAATACATTAAAAAAAGACCTCATATCTTATGGGCTCTGTGCTGTTGGCATCAGGACATTAAAGAGTTTCTAGAGAATCTGAGCTACAAACCACTGAAAATTAAACAACTAGTTAAACAACTAAATAATGTTTATCTGTGTGGGTCCCTACTTGGAAGCAAAGTTTAACAAATGACATCAACATTTGTCAGTCCTGGAGATCTCATCACAACCCTGTGAGTTAGAGTCATTTCTACTGAGTTTAGGAATAACTGCGTGTACCATAGGAAGCAGGCAGGGCTGAGTGATTATGTTCTCATTGCACTGTCTTTCCCAGAAGATGGTCTTTGCCCATCACCTAAACTAACTCAGCTGCTTCACCTCTGCTCTCCTGCACAGCGTCCGCAGACTTTGGAGGGGGGAAGATGCTGCTCATAGCCATCCTTGGGTCGGCTGGAATGACCTGCCTCACGGTGCTCTTGGCCTTTCTGATCATGCTGCAACTGAAGAGAGCAAATGTCCAAAGGAGAATGGCTCAGGCCTTCCAGAACGTGGTAGTATCTCATCCTTTTCCTAGCTAATACACAGGCTTACCCAGAGCGAGACCTTTGCTTTAGAAGTTTTTCTTCCGTCATACAATGGGAGGCAGACAACTGGAATTTCTTATTCATACCAGATGAGCTTTGCAAGTGAAAAGGATACACTTGATAATTTCACAGAGGGCTAAAACTAAAACAGTTATCCTCCTCAGAATGTGATAAGTCAGTTGCCTGAGAGACTATTTCAGTAGAATGGACTGCTCATTTTTTGATAAAGGACATGAGGATAACCAGACCACAACATAATAGTTCATTTCTTAATTATGTGTGGCACTAAATGATTTTCTACACATTTTCCCATTCTTAGTTTCTATTTCCTATTTCTCAGATCTCCCTCGGTCCCATCACCCCCTCCTATGTGTAAGAGTTGTGTATAAATATACTTATTTTCCTATGAACAATCTGTGGTTGGAATTTGTGGCACATGACATTGCACTTGACCAGTAGTAATTTTGGAGTGCTAAAGCCTGGGCATTTCTGAAGCTTATAGCTTCAAGGTCTGGAGAATAAATTTGTGCCCAATGTTGCCAATTTTGTATATGAAACACAGAGCACAGTGCTGTGCTTCTGAAACCTAACTCATGTGTGAGTCCTCAAGATTCTCTTCCATAGAGGACAGAGGGACTTCAGTGTCTGATTCCATGCCAGAGCTGGTTCGACTCTGGCTATTATTGGAGAGAAAAGGATGGGGGTGGGGGTTGGGAAGATACTCTGAAGCTTGTCATGGTGTCAGTGATTGGTCAAGAGACTGCTAGTTGCCACTTGAATTCAGGAGAACAAGAGGTGTGCTGGATTTTGCCGTAAGCACCACTCATTCTTGGCTATGGTAGGCTCTAGAATTTAGACTTTAGGATGAAAGAGCATGGGATGGTAGCAAGGAGAGACCAGGCCCAAGGATGGTGTTAGGAAGAGCCTCAGGGAGGCATGCCCTGTGACCGCCATGAGTTACTTTTCCACTGGAACTACAAACTGATCTCTGCACAGCAGGGTGGGATGCAAACATGTCATTCAGGCTGTCCTCTCTCCTTCAGCTTTAAGGCACTGCTAACGGACAAGCTGGTGCACATGTAGCATTCTAGGCCGCAGTTTCGTCGGTATGGGCTTGTAAGGTGAAAACTATCTGCATTCCCATTGTAGAACTACACATGTGATTTATTTTACACCTGTGTAGATACAAACCAGACGATCTTATGCACCTTAGGATAACAAATGGCCCGACACAAAAATGATAAGAAAATATGTTTTTTTTCCAGAGAGAAGAACCAGCTGTGCAGTTCAACTCAGGAACTCTGGCCCTAAACAGGAAGGCCAAAAACAATCCGGATCCCACAATTTATCCTGTGCTTGACTGGAATGACATCAAGTTTCAAGATGTCATCGGAGAGGGCAACTTTGGCCAGGTTCTGAAGGCACGCATCAAGAAGGATGGGTTACGGATGGACGCTGCCATCAAGAGGATGAAAGGTGGGCGGGTTGGGGTTGAAAGACAGCCTTTCTCTGGGGAGGGAGACAGCCATTTCCTGTCGAGATCTTCCCTTTGTGTCCATATATTATTCAGATTAGAGGTTGCCCTGGTAGCAGATGTGGTTGTTCTGTGTGCAGATGAAGGTGGTGTTTCCTTTACGGTGAAGCCTGTGATAGCATCGGGATGTGAATGTGAAGGACAGAGGTAGCAGCCACTCAAATACCAATAATTGGCTCCTGGGGATTTGGGAATGTGGGTGTTCTGCCACTTACTGCTCCTTTGGGGAAGTGTCATCGTTTCTCATAAGGCTCATTCTTGAAATTGCGTGTGCATCAGAATTACGTAGATGACTGTCTCAAAGACAGACTCATGCCCTGCCCCCACCCTCTTCCGCCTTGTGTAGTCTCAGTTTTTGATTTGTAAGTCTGGACAAGGTTAGAGAATTTGCATCTATGTTTCCATGTGAGGCTGATTCTGTGGGTTTTCATGTTTTTTGACCATACTACTGAACAGTGAGGATTGACTTTAAATCGGCTGTGTGCCATGGTAGATTTAAGACACCAGGAACTAAATCAAAGTATTATCTAAACTTAGAAATAGTTTCTCTCTGTCCTTGTGTCTCTTTATTTCTCTCTTACTCTCTCTCTCCTCTCTCTTTCTCTCACTTTGAGACTGGGTCTCACTGTGTATCCCAGACTGACCTGGAATTCATTCTGTAACTAACCTAAAATTCAGGGCAATCCTCCTAGCTCTAGAGTATAGGCATGAGAAGTGTTATTTTTAAAATAAACACACACAAACAAACACTTGATTACTAGCCATAAATCCTTTTTCTGTTCTGCTTTTATCACAGAATGTTTAGGGAACACTGAAAACAGTAAGGAGGGAGGGGATTTGGAATACAGACTCAAGAAATCAGCTTTTATTGGGATCCTGCCTGAACCTTTTTTTTTTTTTTTATTTCTTGTACCATGAAAACTTAAAGCAGCTCAATTGTGTGCCACCACAGACAATTCCCACAGGTGGAGTAGTACATTGTCAGTGGTCAAAGCCACTGACAATACGCTGATTTTTAAGAGAGCCCAAGGCATTGGCTCTCAGGACCAAAGCTACACTGTGAGGGTCCTATGATAGGAGCAGGTCAGTGGGCCTGGGATGTCCAATCCATCCCTACTACAGATGCTTCTGACCCACCTGATCCGTTGGAACACTCTCTAAGCCTGTTCTGGTCTACACACATCCACCAGCACCCCTCCCCTGATCCTGTTCAAAATCCAGCAAAGCTGACCAGTCAGTTTGAGCATCAACCAACAGTCTTTTCTCCGGCCCAAACCTGATAGATCTTCTCACCCAAGTGCTACTGAAGAGACAGGGCAGAAAGAGTAGAAAAGCTGCAGTTCAAGTTCCTGACTCTCCAGCAACTCTGAGAGTATGTCCCCATGAGAGTGGTAGTTCTCATCTGGGCTGATTGTGCTTGGGAGCGGGCATGGGTTAGTTTGTGGATGCATCTTTGATTGGATTGCTGATATCTAGCAAGTAAAGGCCAGGGATGCCACTGAACATCCTCCAGTGCTCAAAGTAGCTCCCAGTAACTCGTACCGTTCCAGTCATCCGTAGTGAGTCTGGGAAACTCTGCTTTAGACAGAGTTTTCCAAACCTCTGATGGTGACTGATCTAGCAGTCCTGGGGTCCAAGACAATACTTTAAAAAGGTGCCATGTAGCGACTTTACAATCCTTGTCTTCCTTTCCAGAATATGCCTCCAAAGATGATCACAGGGACTTCGCAGGAGAACTGGAGGTTCTCTGTAAACTCGGACACCATCCAAACATCATCAATCTCTTGGGAGCATGCGAACACCGAGGTAAGATGCTTCCACCCCTGGCAGATTTGAAAAGATAAGATAGGAACATTCTGTAACAAAAGGAGGAAAGATAATAATCTTGAGAACATTGCTTATTTTAAAGCTACAGTTTCAAGCTGAATATCTATCTAAGTCCCATGGTTAGAGGGTGCTGCTGAGGCTAAATCATTAGGTAGCTGAGGTGGCTTAGCTATGAATAGGCAAGACATCCATGGCTTCTTCTCACCCTTATCCTTACTAACCAAGGGAGTTTTTAAAAATTGAAATTATTACTAGATAAGTACAGGAAGTCTTTCTTTAGGATTAGAAACAGCGGAGTACATTGGCACTTGTGAATTGAAATTTTTATTTTTTTGCTTTGAGTTAGGGTCTCACCTTAGCCCAGGTTGACACGGAACTCACTCTGTAGCCCAGGCTAATTCTTCCAACACCAAGGAATTGGTGTTCTGGATTTTGAAGGCACTGATATCAGCAATGCTGGGTGACGTGAAGCGCTGATAATGCTTAGGTAAAAGATGATATCAAGTTCATATGTGACAGTTCGGGCTTTAGCCGAAGCGTTTTTATTTCAGTTATATTGTAGCTTTACAACTGCTCGGTGTTCCCACAGTTTCAAACCTAGGAATTAGCACGATTCAAACATTTCTGCTGTAATGTATGTCATCAGCTGTAAGGGGGTCACAGCAAAAAGTCTTTTATGAGTTTGCCGCTACATCCATGCTTCATGGGTTTCTGGTTCCTAGTCTGTGTCTCAACAAAATTCCTCATGGAAAAGTTTGCTTCTGCAAAATAGAAAAGCTCCATTCTGTACCTATTTATAAACTTGACAACCTTTTGCTGACTTTCTCAGAAAAAACATCCACAATACAAAAGAGATGACTTCTATTTCCTCGATTTATTAAGCTAAAAATATGGGTGTTTTAAGCAATATATCATCCTATGATCCAATAAGGGTGTAATTCTGAAAGCCAGATCACGTCCGTTAGATTAAATAATGAAGTAATGACATTTGTTTTTGAGTTATTTACTGGAAACAATAGTTGGTGTGGGACAGCAGTACATAAAAAAAAAAAGTCCAGGGATGGAGAGATGGCTCAGTGATGAAGAGCACTTGCTGCTCTTGCAGAAGACTTGGGTTTGTTTCCCACACCCACGTGGTAGCTCTTAGCACCACCTGTAACTCCAGTTCCTGAGGGATTCTGATGCCCTCTGCTGGTCTCCATGGATACCTACTCCAACGTGGCGTACATACATGCTCCCAATCAGGCACACATATGCATACAATTAAAATAAAAGTAACTGAAATGCGTCTTAAAATTTTGCTTTTACCACATTATCACAAAATTGCTTGTATCTTGAGAAAGTAAAGAAAGCACATTGGTGCCAGCTCTCAGATCTTTGGGTATTCATGGTATAATGGGGATCATGTGAGCATACTTTTCTATCTTTCTTTCATTTTCTGTCAGGAAGGTGGAAAGAATTTCAATTTCTTAAAAATATGTTTAAGTTCAAATCCACTTGATGTTATAAAATGATGGCTTGGGCTCTCGTGTGTGCACACACATGTGCACGTGTACACATATATCCTTCAAAGCAAGAAAATCACTTCGTTTTTACTGCTTTTTAGCAACAAGGAAAAGATTAGGAAAAACAACGAGACAGGCTTTCTCTAGGAACTCTGTTGTTTTCCTTTATTCTCCTAAATTCAAGTTTTCTGATGTGTGTAAGCAAAATATAATTTAAAGACTAGATCCCTGCCAGGCAGTTGCCTAAGGAGCACTTAGTCACTTAGAGCTGCTTTCATGGGAAGAGAAGGCAGAGGAGAAATTTATGTGCTGTGGCCCCTTCCTCTCTGGGTATTTAGCTATTGGTCCACTGTTGCTGGAGATACAGACCAGAATGATGTTCCTGGCCTATGCTAGCTTCTTGATGAATATTAAATGAAGTTAATGGCACTCTGACGAATGTACCCTGGGGAGGAGAATGCCTTGGGTTCTCTGCCCCAGTGTTAAGGAGTTGATGGAAGCATTTCAGGAAGAGCATGAGAGTTCACATTTGTAGCAACAGAGGAGTAGGACCAAAAGACTGAGTTCAGGGCTGGTCCCTTAGACAACTGTGGGGCAGCCTCTCCCATCTCCCTCCTGTCCCTAACATCATTACTAGATATGTCTCTCTCGATCAGAATGGAGTTTGTTAGCCAATCCCCAATACCGTAACACATCTTGAAGATTCCACAGCTGTTCAGTCAGTGTAAGCTGACTGTCACTCAACCCTTGCCTGCAGGCTACTTGTACCTAGCTATTGAGTATGCCCCACACGGAAACCTCCTGGACTTTCTACGGAAGAGCCGGGTGCTAGAGACAGACCCCGCCTTTGCCATCGCCAACAGCACGGCTTCCACGCTGTCCTCCCAGCAGCTTCTTCATTTTGCTGCTGATGTGGCCCGAGGGATGGACTACTTGAGCCAAAAACAGGTTTGTCCTAAGAACCTTGCTTTGGACACCTTTCTGTGAAGTTCTCTCTGGAGAGTCTCATGTGTCTAGATAGTTTTCCATTACCTTTCTTCTCTGGTTCCTTCTTGGTCTCTGAGTTAAGAAACTGATACTTTCCACATGCTCAGAAAGACTCCAGTTTCTAATACTGACAGTATATTTTCCTAAGGACTTTAAAACCTTGTTTTTAGTGAGGTACCCTGACCTTATCATACTGAGGTTTGCCTCTAAATAACGCCAAACTGCAGAGGCTCTAATTGCTGTGCAAAGCCCTGTACTTCATCCCACCTATAAGATGATTCTTACACGATGTGAGGAGTTTCTCGGCAGAATCTGCTGTTTGGGAGTTGTGGAAAGATACTTTAAGGGACCTGGATTCTGAAGACCTTTTAAAGGCCTTTTCGTGCTGTCATTTCTTGTGCATCTCCCTAAGTCCTTGACCCAGAACATTCTGCTAACAAGATGAAGACTAGACCAAGTATTATATTGAAGATACATGCTCTTTTGAAATTTTAGTTTATCCACAGGGACCTGGCTGCCAGAAACATTTTAGTTGGTGAGAACTACATAGCCAAGATAGCAGATTTTGGATTGTCACGAGGTCAAGAGGTCTATGTGAAGAAGACAATGGTGAGTTCTGAACACAGAGGACCTCTGTGTCCCCCTAGAATGTCATTGCTGTGGCGACTGATGCACCTGGCAGTGTCCCCATGAATATTATGTGGCCCCATCAGCTTTCTTTCACATTTGGGTTCCTAACATGATACTGTTGTCACTGAGGACATACACAGTTAATCCTCTTAAGACGTTCTTGGTCTTGTTAATAAAATAATTTTAAAGTGGACCCAGAAGGGAACTCAAGGACAGCTCATTAAATTAAAGAGATGGGTGGGGCCCTGCGTGTTAGGGTGAAGGGCTTGGAGGAAGGAAATGGGAGAGGAGGAGGGAAAAGGTTACATATTTAATGTATACATGTGAAAGATACACCCTAGAGGGCATGGTGAACATCCCAAGAAAGAGAGTCAGGTACCCAGGACTTTGTTTTCTGCCATTTTCACTGGACAGGGCAGACATTTGCCCTTCTCTAAGGTAGCATAGCTGTTGGAAATGAAAGTAACAAATACACTTACCTGTCAGGAAATATGTAAGCCTATTGTTTCTTTGGTTGAGTGTAGTAATGAAGGCGAGTGGGCCTGCTTTTGGTCCTGGCCGCCTGGCTCCTGGCCGCACGGCTAGCTTAAGCCCCTAAATAACCACACGGAAATTGTATTAGTTAAATTACTGCCTGGCCCATTAGTTCTAGCCTCTTATTGGCTAACTCTCACATATTCGTTTAACCCATCTCCATCAATGTGTATCACCACTTGACTGTGGCTTACCGGCATGAGTCTAACCAGCGTCCATCTCAGGCAGGAGAAACATGGCATCTGCCACACTACCTTCTTCCCAGCATTCCGTTCTGTCTCCTCTGCCCACCTAAGGGCTGCCCTATGAAAAGGCCAATGGAAGCAACACACAAACAGAAGGACCTCCTACACCAGCTGAGCCTTGTCATCTCAGAGCAGCTCTGGGAGAGCTGGCACTGAGGATACAGCTAAGCTGGGGACTAACTGTATTCACTGTCATCACTTTACGTTAAGCTTTGTGGCCTGTGTAAAACCCTGCCATTGGCTTGCTTTTATCTGGCAGTTTGTTGCAAGCACTGGAGTTACACAGAGCCTAGAGATTTCCTACTATAGTGCTTGATAGCTACCTTTCAGTTTTTTTTTTTAAAAATCTCTCATCTATCACGATAATTTATTGATCACCGGCCATGTGTCTCAAAGGCTACTCATATATCTCCAGGGTACTTGGGAAGCAGGCGACTGAAGAAGCCTTTACCCCCTCCTTCCTGCCCATTCCTCTATCATGGCCTCTTTTCTCAAATAAAGAGGCTTCATCACGTGTAGCCATGCAATTGAATGTTCAAGCCTAGTGGGCGGGGTGTTCTGTCTGTACTCAGTTTTCCTGGGACATCTCCACTTGTCATGAGAAGGTCTTTGAGTCTGCGCCTCTGGCCTCTTAACAAGGCTCAGGACTCTGCATTATCCTAAACATGCTTCCCTTCCCTTGCAAAACACTTGTTTTAATTACTCACAGAACAGAAAATACTGAATCCTTTCTAAAAAGGAAAGTATCCCTAAGTAGTCACTTTGACATATCACTTTGATACATTTTCTTTTTTTTTTCTTTTTTTATTTTATTTTTATTTTTTACAAAGGAAAGAACTGTCTTTTTTCATTTTACATACCAATCCAGGTTCCCATTCCCTCCCCTCCTCCCATTTCCTCCACTCGCCCCACCAACCCTCATCCACTCCACAGAGAGGGCAAGGCACATTGCTTTGGGGGAAGGTTCAAGGCCCTCCCTACTATGGGCTGAGCAATGTCACTGTTGTGGAAGCTCATTATATTTGGACTTTAGATAGCATATTCATTTTTTTCTGTCACTGGAACTATAATTCTATTTGTTTCCTTGTCCTCTATTTTCTGGAGGTCAGCCTCCTTAGTTGGGGGACTTAAGATATCTGGACTTGTACTATGGTAACTACAGTGGCACCAGGATTTATCCCTACTCCTTGTACTGGCTTTTGGGGAACCCATTCTCTTTGGATGGATACATTTTCTTATAAATGACCCCTTTGCTATTTATTCCTACGTCTATATACTTAATAAGCTTAGATGTAGTCATCATTTCTAATCTTCCACTCCTGATTTTGAGGAGCGTGGAAAGCGGAGCCTTACATGTCCCCACATGGCCCTTTAGTCTTGCATCAGCACCCTCAGAAGATGCAGGTGGCTCCCTAATAGGCTTCTGGACAAGACCTTCTTTCCTGGTTCCAGCAGATGGCGCCCCATTCAGTGCAGCGTTTCTCCTTAAAGAAGGGGGAGCTGTCACTTGCCCATATAGTCCAGCTCCCCAGTTCTTCACCCTAGTCCACAGAATCTCCTTCCTGGCCTCACTCTGGCATTTGGTGGTTTGTAGTCCCAGCTGAGGGCATGAGAGGGTATGTGTTGGGTGATGTTTAGTTTCATGGCCTGAAATGCCATTTGGATGCCTTTCTCAGATCCTCAGTGAAGGTACTCTTGGCTTGACATCTCATAAAGGCAAAGGTTTCTCTCAGGGATCAAGAGGCATGGATGCTGTTGGGGCAGAGCAGTCAGGACTAAATTCAGTCTCTCAAAGGCAGGGTAAAGTGTTTAGCAGCAACACAGACTGGGAACAAAAGGCAAGATGGTGGCAGGGAAAGAAGGGTTGGAAAGGAAAAAAAAAGATGCTGGGCAGCAATAGCTTCCCTGTGGCAGAATGGCTGCTTTCTCGGGTCCAATTTTGAAGTCAGTGGTTTGAATCTTACAATCATCAGCAAAACTTTCAAACATAGATTCTGAGTCCTACCTTCTAGACATCGGCCAGGTCTACAGTATCGGACATTAATTCCCTCCTTTGCCCTAAGACTCAAATCCAGTTAGAAGATCACCCCCACAGTCCTGCTACTATTGCATTGATTAGTGTATCTTATTGGAAGGCCAGTGTTATAGCACATGCTGGTTCTACGCCTGGGTAAGTCCACTGACGCCTTTTCTCCCCTAGCAGCCTTTGTGTTCCCTTTCGGCACTATGACAACTAGGGAAGTTCTCTGCTCAGTTCTAGCTTTCTCTAAGTCCTATAGCCAGTGTGCTGCGTCTTCAGCAATAGGGTCTTTTAGTTTAGCTATGGGGGAACAGCTAGGAACAACGGAAATAGCCAATGTTGTTTTAGGAGTGTCCAGGACCTCACTGACCAATAACTCATAAGAAGGCATCCCATGCTTGGTACTAAGATTCTCATTTAATAATCCAAGTCCTCTGGGGGGGAGAGCATTGTCTACCCATGTAGGGTGGCTCTGTTCAAAGTCCTTTTGCATTACATTTTTAATTAGCCTACAATGCAGTGTATTGCCATAACCATTTTTATTTTGGTTAGCCTGATCCCATCCCCTCCACCCCCATCCTTGCTTACATCTTACACTCTCTATTTTTCCTTCCTTCTACATGGGTTCTATTCCCTCCTCCCTGTTTGAAGGTCCTTCCCTGTCCCTACTTGCATGTGCCAGTTTTAGTTTCCTGTCCTGCACAGACATTCCAGATTAAACACACAAACCTAAAAATTGAAAGCTAGGATCCAGGTGTTTATCTTTCTGGGTCTATTATTTTTTTCTCAACCCTCATAGCAATTATACTGCTGAAAGCATTACTATGAACTGCACTAAGCAATTTTATGTTGCATTATCATTAATAGGCAACAGCCATCACCTCACTGATTTATTATGAGATCATTTATAATAATTACAGTCAGTTCGAGTAAGTAACAGTGATACTTACTTGGTACTTTCAGGAAAAAGTCCTCAAGTAGACACAGAATTAGCAATTACAATAGTTGAATTGCCCCAGGTACAGGAACACGTGTGTGGGAGCACAGAGAAGGCTCCCTGAACCAACCCTAGGGGCAGTCATGGAGGGTTCCCTGGAGGAGGTAAGCCCCTGAGTGATGTAGTGAATGTTGAGAGGATACGGGATATGAAGATGAACTACATGAGCTAGAGAACAGGGCTGATACAGAGGTCTAGAGTCAAAGGAGAGCATTGACTTTGGAGGATTAAATAATACAGCAAGGATGGGGATTCAAGTTCAAGGTTGGAGGAGAGCACAGGGATAATATCTTGAGGCTCCTTGAATTCTAGTCAAAGCCTGTAAAACTCAGGGAAGGACTTGTGATCTTAGGACATGGATGCTAAAGAATGTATTTTAAGGTAAAAAGATACACACACTTAAAAGAGTCATTTAGGACAATCATTCTGTATAGAGAACAGGTCGTTAAAGGGTGAGGTCTATCAGGTAGAGCGCTCACTGAAGAGGATGCTATCACCAGGCAGGGGCTGAATCAAGGGCATGGGGACAGCAAAAGAGGACAGAGCCCAAAGAAACCAAATACAGAAAACCTGAAAGCACATGTGGAGCCTTGGCAGTAAGGAAGTCAAAGCCTGTGGGACTGGGGGAGAGGGGGAAGAGCGAGCAGTTGGTGTGACTGTACTTTCCATTCCGTGGTTGCAATGCAAGAGTGAGTGAGAGGAGCGCATGGGAGGTGGGCTCAGGGTGGCATAGAAAGAAGAGAGGTGTGAGTGCGAGGGAGACTATTGAGTGAGCGGGGAGATGGGAGGATGCTTTCAAACCTGAGCTGAAAATACAGAATTCTCCCTTGGGGCTCGCAGCCATTCCACAAAGGACTGGGAGAGGACTGCACAGCTAGAACCACCCTGGAGATGAGAGGAGCTGGTTTCTACAAGGGCAGTCTGGTAGAATGCCTGCAGAGGCAGGTTGCGGAAGATCCTCAGAGCCTTCTGATTTTATAGGCTGATGTTCACTATCGAAAGTTTGGTCATATCTCTGGACAGGGGAGAGGGAAGAAGGGAGAAGCAGATGTCTTAATAATGAACCATATGATTATTGGGTTGCATTAGAAGCCCCCACACCACAGAGAATTTGATGGAAGTAGCGACAAGCCTCCAAAGGTCCACAGTATCCAGGCTCTATCTCATTTCACCCAGCCTGGACACAGTAAGACACTGAATGGTCTATTACTTGTGGCCTAAAACATTTCCCTTCCCTGTCATCTGATGCTTAAGGGAGCCCAGACATGTCCACCTCTGGAAACAAAAATCCATGGCCTGTCCTAAGGTGGTTTCTTCAACTCAGCCCTTGCTCCTTGTTCCCATTCTCCCCTTTCATATTACAGTTACATGTTCTGTTTCTGTGCCTGTCCCTATGTAAAGACCTGCGGGTGCCCCTGAAAGCCACGAGGTAATCAGGTGAATAGCTAAGTGATTATCAAACGTGCACATTCACATAGATTGGCCCACATCAGACTCCCTGGGGTAAGGCTTACACTATCTGCATGCCTTCCAAATTGAAAACATGTCTGTGGCTGGAAATTCACACCAACTCTTCATGGGTTTGCTGTGCCTTATGTCTGGAATTCTAAACACTTGGTTCTCTCTAGGGAAGGCTCCCGGTGCGCTGGATGGCAATTGAGTCACTGAACTACAGTGTCTATACAACCAACAGTGATGTGTGAGTACATGCCTTACCGCTAAGGAGTTTTTTTTTTCTAAAAAAGAACATATTGAAGTTCTACAGAGAAGCAGGGACAGCCTGTACTCCGAGGAGGAAATAGAATCAAAGGAAATGAAGACCCAGAGTGGAATTTTCTAGCGTAAAATCACAGGTGTCAGGTTTGAGGGTATCTTCACCCATCACATACAGACTTCAGGTGATGAATTCATGTCCTCCAAAGAGAGAAAGGGCATAGGGGCCTCCCCATGATCCCATTCCCTGGACCTATAGCTACCATAGTCTTCCTGCAGCCTGCATGACAAGTCACCTTGCCCTGACACTCTTTGCAGGAGGAGAAAGTGAAGCCAGGAGGGTGGGGATGCTTGTCCCAGAAGCCTTACTGAGGTCTGAGGGAAGAGGAACCTGTCATTAACTGCATCCTCACTGCGACAAGCACATCACTAGGGTCTCCCCACTTTTCAAAGACAATTCTTAAGGGTTCCACATGTTCAGTAGTTTATAATGACCATTTAAACATCAGACAGGAGAGAAGGGAGTCAGCTCCCAGCTGTCTGGTGTGGAATCCATGGTCTTCTTGCATTCTCTGCTTCCTGGGCTAAGGGATTGGAGACGTGAGTCACTTTCCCATTGCAGTCCACTGTTGACCCAAGAGGAACTCATGCTGCGTGCCAGGCCTCACCCTAGAAAGGATACTATTAGCATTTCCTATTTTGATAAAAGCTTTCTTGCCAGGGCTGCGAGGGGGGGCACAGACCTGAGGTCACCCTATTAGCTGGTCACTTGTCTTATGCTGTCCCTCCCACAGATGGTCCTATGGTGTATTACTCTGGGAGATTGTCAGCTTAGGTGAGTATTTAATTTACCCATTTGTCGAAACACTGTGCAAAGGGCACGGGCCCTCCAGAACTTCCTTGTAGCCTAATTCCACAGAGCACTACTTAGCTTTTCTAATGCTGCCAGGAGGAGCCTGCAAATAGAAGGGTTTCCAAAGATGAGTACAACTGTCCACACTTCTCTTTCTAAAAGCTGTGTATTAACATCATACTTAATGTGAAGGGTCTCATGACTGTGAGCTTCACTATAAATTGTTTCTGTCTGTGCATACATGTTAGAGAGCTGTAATAAGTTTCTCATAACTTGGTGCTATGCAGTCAGTAGAAACTCCATTGCAAAGGCTATTTAATAGCACAGGGTAAAGCACATGCCCCAGACCAAACACTTCATGCATAACATGAAACTGGTTTTACAAATCAATTTTTTTAAACCGTAAGGTGCTATATTGAAAAGTAATGAGTGGTGTTATAGAATTTCTCTTCATTGGGTTTTATATTCCAAGTTTTTCTATGATAAGTATATAGCTTTTCTAATTTATGCTGTACAGTAACTATTGCTGATAAACTAGGATTTGCATCAATACAAACTTTCAAAATGAAAACGTAAATGTCATTGGTACCTGAGATGTGCTCTGCATAGGCTCAGGGAAAAGAAGTGGCACTGTCGGGAATAAAGCCTTGGTGGGTCCATGATGGAGTGGCAGTGTTGTGGTGTGTTTACCAATGTAAGCCTAAGCCTGTCGCACAGTGGGGTTGTGGAGGGAGGCAATGGCGTGACCGTCTTATCTCTATATCTTCCTCCTCCTCCCTGCTTAGCATTGGGCAGAAAGCACAGCTTTCTGTGTCCGTGGGACTCCCATGTCTTACTTCCTGTGTTCCAGGAGGCACCCCCTACTGTGGCATGACGTGTGCAGAGCTCTACGAGAAGCTACCCCAGGGCTACAGGCTGGAGAAGCCCCTGAACTGCGATGATGAGGTGTAAGTCAGGCCTCACTGAGGTTATCCCTCCCTTCTCCATGTGACTCTAACGGAGAAGTCATTAGCTACATAAACACACCCATACTGAGATCTCAGACAGGTGAGAAGAGATTTCTGCTAGGAAGACCATTATGTGATGGGCAATAAGTAGCAACTGTCCCTGCTACTTACATCTAGGAGACTTGTTAAGGTACTGCTCTTGACAAGATTGAGATAAGGACAAGGACAGAAGAGTATGAAATACACAAAATCGTTCATGAACAAAGTCATGCAGACTTTTTATTCAGGTTGGAGTAGAGATTTCATAGTTACTCCATTAAGCAACAACTTGATCACACTCTTGCTTCTTTTGAGATTAATCACAAGGAAGAACAAATAATGTTAGTGATGCTTCTGTTCCAGAACTAGTCAGCAGAAATCCCCGAGTGACATGATTTCAAGAGTACTAGGTCATAGGTTGAACAAGAAAGACATTGTTCAAACTTTGAGAAAGAGATGCTACTACTTCCCCTGGTACAAGAGGAATAAACGTAGGTCACCCTGGACAGACATGAATGATGAAGGGACTCCAAGAGGATGTGAATAAATTCTGGAATGAAGGTTGTAAAAACACAGTTGAATGTAAAATGAAAGTTCGGCTATGAAAATGTAATTTTATAAAAAGAGAATCTTTGAAGAAAATCCAAAATGAAAATTTCAGGAATTCAAATGAAAGTACAGAGAAAGTCCAGTCAAGAGATTGGATCAAGTGGAAAACAGAATATCATGTCTTGAAGACAGGGTAGAGGAATCAAATAACTCACTACAAAACATGTTAAATCTTAAACAAACAAAAACAATAACTGAGGAATAGAACACACACACAATACTGTAAAAAGACTGAGCTCACTCAATCATTGGAAGAAGAAGAGACCCAAGTCAAAGGCACAGAAAATATTTTCAACAAAATCAAAGAAGAAAACTCCCCAAATCTAAGAAAGAGATGCCTATTAGGTACAAAAGGCATTTAGAACATCAAATAGAACATGGAAACACCCCATGTCGTATAATAGTCAAAACACTAAATGCACAGGGGAAAAGGGATATTGAAAGCTGTAAGAGAGAAAGATCAATCCCTGTATATAGAAAGGCCCATCAGAATAACAGCTAATTTTTTCCATAGAGACTGTGAAAGCCAGAAGGGCTTGGATGGAAGTTCTACAAGTTATGAAAGAGCACAGTTACTATCAGAGACTACAGCAAGCAAAACTGTCAGTGAAAATTGAAGGATAAAGAAAAGCTTTATATGATAAAAATATTTTAAAATTTTAGGACTAAGCTTTCTTACAGAGGATGTTAGAAGACAAGATTTAAACACATCTAAGAAGGCACAGAGAATAAAAAATGCAGAGTGTTAGATCAAAATAGGTATAATAAAACACCACGAAGCAATAAAATAAGAGGAATTAATAAACACTGTTTAATAGTAATTAATATTTCAGTATCAATTCCCCTAATAAAAAGACAAATTAACAGATTGTATTTAAAAAGAGCATTTAGGGCTGAAGTGATGGCTCAGATATTAAAGAAAAAGACTCAAACCCTATTTTCTTAAATAGATGCCATCATTTTGCTGCATTCTTAAAAAAAAAAAAAACTTCATCATCAACAACAAATACCACTTTAGGCTAAAGTGATAAGAAAAGCACTTCAAGCAAATGTAACTAAGAACCATGAAGGAATAACTATTCTAATATCCTACAAAATATTCTTAAAACCAGAATAGTTCTAAGAAAGGGATACTTCATTCTCATTAGAGCAGTGGTTCTCACCCCTCCTACTGCTGCGACCCTTTAATACAGTTCCTCATGTGGTGGTGACCCCCAACCATAAACCTATTTCGTTGCTACTTCCTAACTCTAATTTTGCCACTGTTATGAATCTTAATGTAAATATCTGTGTTTTCTGATGGTCTTAGACAACTTCTGTGAAAGGGTTGTTTGGCCACCAAAGGGGTTGCAACCCACAGGTTGAGAACTGACACATTAAAGAAAACCTACAGAAGAATGTTACAGTCTTAAACATATATATATATATATATATATATCAAACATAAGAGCACCTGATCTCATAAAAGAAATACTATTAGATTTTAAGACCACTAATGGACCACAACACAGTGACAGTGGCTGATTTCAGCACCTCTCTGTCATCAGTAGACTGGTCATTCAGATATTTTGAAGATAAAAGACATCTTAAGTCACAGACCCAATAGATACCTGCAGAACATTCCACACAAACTAAGGAACATACATGCTTCTCAGCAGCCTATGCAATTTTCTGGAAAACCTCCCACATACTAGCACACAAAGCAGGTATCACAAATACAGAAAAATTGAAATCACATCCTGCATTCTATCTTACCACAATGGAGTAAAGCTGGATATTAACAGCAATTGAAACAACAGAGATTACAGAAATTAAACAACACAATTCTGAATGGTAATTTGGCCAAGGAAGAAATCAAGAATGAAATTTTAAAAAAAATTTAATTGAGTGAAAATAAAAACACAATATATAAAAATCTATGGGACACAATGTAGGTGGGCAAAAGAGGAAGATTTATAACTATAAATTATAAAAGCTTTAGAAATGTAAAATTAATAACAATGTATCTGAAGCCCTTGTAAAAATAAGAGCAAATCACATCTAGAAACATATAATAAAAATAGGGGTTGAAATCAATAAAATATAAATGATAACATGCACAAATAATCAATGCAAATAAATATACGAAGATGCAATATAATAACAGGGTGGTTCTTTGAAAAGATCATGCCTGTCAGTGTCATGACCATACATCGCTCAGTGACTAACTTTCCTTTCTTTCCTGTCCCACACTAAGGCATAGCCGTGTCTGAAGCACAGTCGGAGTTAATCTTATCTTTTCATTTCGTATGTTCAAAGGTATGATCTAATGAGACAATGCTGGCGGGAGAAGCCTTATGAGAGACCATCCTTTGCCCAGATACTGGTGTCCTTAAACAGGATGTTAGAAGAAAGAAAGGTGAGCACAGCTGGATGCAGATGCCCTTGCCCTGGAATTTTTGATGTATCCAAGGTGATCTGTTATTAAAAAGTCATTGGAACAACTCAACAAGCTATTCTGAGAATAGCCTTAGGCATTACAGCATGATGGATGTGCTCCCTAATTTTGAGGAGACAGAATTAGGGAGAAATAAGATTTCTCTGTAAGATATAGTCATTCATACATACACTAAAATACAATCTGCAAATAGTCTATTAGAACTGGAAGGAATCTCACTCATGTAGCCTGCCCTTTAGTTTGATCAATGAAGAAACAAAGAGGTAAAGGGATTTGGCCAAGAATGCAGAGACAACAAAGTCAGCCTCTAGTACACTGTTTGGAGAGGAAGAAAGTCTATTGAAACATTTTAAAAGGTGATTGCCTGTACCATTTTAGGGGTCAACAGAAAAATCTAGGTTACCAGGAGAGATGAAGAGTAAGTGTAGTCAGAAGAAGGAGCCTATACCAGCTGACCTTTTCAGAAGACGTCAATGAGATACTAAAGATACTCAGGCACTAAGGCTATGGGTTGTAGGGAATCTTATTTAGAAGTCATGGGATGCATTCAGAAAAAAAACATTGTCAACTACACAGAGGGATTGAGAGCTGGTGTCCTCCCAGCTATGAAAGACAAACCAAAGGGCATTAACCTAACTGCCCCTGGCAGAGGAAGAAGCAGTGCAGCATGGGTCTGATCCTTTCTCATTCTTTCAGACGTATGTGAATACTACACTTTACGAGAAGTTTACCTACGCGGGAATCGACTGTTCTGCTGAAGAAGCAGCCTAGAGCAGAACCCTTCAGCTTCAACTGCCATTTGCCCTTCACTGGTGTGAGAGCGCCTTAATACCTGTGCTAAGGGAGCAGCCCTCTGCCAAGAGATATGACATAGAAGTGTATATATTGTGCTATGTGTTTGGGACCCTCAACGTAAAGCCCGTGCGGACCTGACTCTAACATGACTGTATATACTGCTTGGAGGAAGAATGTGCGGAGACCAGAATGCCTGTTTGTTGTTTCAGAGAATATATTTTTCTAAAAACACGGATTGCACAGGAAGGTGTGAGTGCAAATGCTGTAATGCAGAATTTGTTATTGTCCTAGATGTGTTTTTATATTTACCTCTATAATTGAATGCTATAAAAAAGGTTCTGCTGTGCACACATACAGTACTGTTAATAAGCCTAACAATTCCCTTGACAGCACAGGAAGAAATGTGAGGGAAATGTACAAATTATATTAGAATGTGGGTCACTCCTCAAGAGTCTGAAAAGAGGGTCTCTCAATTTTGCCCCTCGCCTACAGAAGCCTCATTTGGTCAGGTGACAGTTTGTCCTGTGTTTCTACAGCACACAAGTTATTCCAAATTGTTACCACCTGAAAACTTCCTTAGGAGACTAAGAACATTTAGAGAGAGATAAGCAAGGTCAATATACAGATTGGTGGGACTTTTAGTCTCTCTAATAATCTGTTGTATATTCTAAGGAGTAAAACTAGTAGTTGAGGAACGATGTGTGACATTTGTGACATGGAGTTACTATTTCCACATGTATCGCACACTGACGTATCCCTACATTATTGCACACTGTAAAAGTTTGTAGTTTTGATCATCTGTGAATTTACTGTTGGTGCAGTAGCCACCTGCTGCGTTGGTTCTTCCTGTAGGTGAATAAATGTCTCATCTACCCACATCCTATCCAGGAGTATATCTCATAGGTATTGGAAATATATTTCTAAGAAGATGTCTTAAGATTCATGGAGTAAGTGAGTGTATGACCCTGGACAGGAATGCAAAACACACAAGGCCAGTAAGTGCTACAACTCTACCTCTTAATTCATTGTCTTGTCTTAAGGGAGTATACCTCCAAATGCATTCTGTTTTAATGATTTTTTTATTGTTTTTATTGTACTATATATTTTTCTCCGCTTCCCTCCCTTCCTCCCCTCTCCCCTTCTACTCTATCCCATTGACCCCCATACTCCCAATTTACTCAGGAGAACTTGTATTTTTCTCCTTTCTACGTAGATCCCTGTATGTCTTTCTTAGGATCCTCTTCATTGTTTAGGTTCTCTGGGGTTGTGGACTGTTGACTTATTTTTCTCTGCTTTATGTCTAAAAGCCACTTTTGAGGGAGCACATATTATATTTGCCTTTCTGGGCCTAGGTTACCTCACTCAATATGGTTTTTTCTGGATCCATCCATTTGCCTACAAATTTCAAGATTTCATTATTTTTTACCACTGAATAGTACTACATTGTGTAAATGTAACACATTTTCCTTATCCATTCTTTGGTTGAAGGGCATTTAGGTTGTTTCCAAGTTCTGGCTATGACAAACAATGCTGCTATGAACATAGTTGAGCACATGTCCTGGTGGTATGATTGAGCATCCTTTGGATATATATCCAAAAGTGGTATTACTGGGTCTTGAGAAAGGTTGTTTCCTAATTTCTGAGAAATCGCCACACTGACATTCAAAGGCGTTGTACCAGCTTCCATTCCCACTAGCAATGCAGAAGCGTTCCCTTTTTCCCACAACATCTCCAGCATAAGTTGTCACCAGTGTTTTTGATCTTGGCCATTCTTACAGGTAGAAGATGGAATCTCAGAGTTGTTTTGATTTGCATTTCTCTGATGGCTAAGGATGTTGAACATTTCCTTAACATTTCAGCTATTTTAGATTCCTCTGTTGAGAGTTTTCTATTTAGGTCTGTACTCCATTTTTTTTTTTTAAAAAATTGGATTATTTGTTCTTTTGATGTCGAGTTTCTTGAGTGATTTGTGTATTTTGGAGATCAGTCCTCTGTCTGATGTGGGATTAATGAAGATCTTTTCCCATTCTGTAGGCTGTCCTTTTGTCTTGTTGACCGTGTCCTTTGCTTTACAGAAGTTTCTCAGTTTCAGGAGGTCCCATCTTTTAATTGTTGCTCTCAGTGTCTGTGCTACTAGGGTTATATTTAGGAAGTGGTCTCCTGTGCCAATGCGTTCAAGTGTACTTCACACTTTGTCTTCTATGACATTCAGTGTGGTTGATTTTTTGTTAATGTCTTTGATCCATTTGGACTTGAGTTTTGTGCATGGCAATAGATATGGATCTATTTTCATTCTTCTACATTTTGGTATCTAGTTATGCCAGCATAATTTGTTAAGTAGGCTTTCTTTTTTCGATTTTATATTTTTAGTTTCTTTGTCAAAATCAGGTATTCATAGGTGTGTGGATTGATATCCGGATCTTTGATTCAATTCCATTAGTTGTCCTGTCTGTTTTTATGTCAATACCAGGCTATTTTTAGTACTGTAGCTCTATAGTAGAATTTGAAGTCAGAGATGGGGATGCCTCTAGAAGTTCCTTTATTGTACAGGATTGTTTTGGCTATCCTGGGTTTTTGTTTTCCATATGAAGTTGAGTATTGTTCTTTTGAGATCTGTGAAGAACTTTGCTGGGCATTGCATTGAATCTGTGGATTGCTTTTGGTAAGATTGCCATTTTTACTATGTTAATTCTACCTGCCCAAGAGCAGGGGACATCTTTCCACCTTTTGGTGTTTTCTTCAATTTCTTTCTTCAAAGATTTAAAGTTCTTGTCATACAGGTCTTTCACTTGTTTGGTTAGAGTTATCCTAAGATACTTTATGCTATTTGTGACTATTATGAAAGACAAGGTTTCTCAGATTTTTTTTGGCCTGCTTATCATCTGTGTACAGGAGGGCTACTGATTTTTTTGAATTAATCTTGTATCCTGCTACGTTGCTGAAAGTGTTTATGAGTTGTAGGAATTCCCTGGTATAATTTTTGGGGTCACTTATGTATATTATCATTGTCAGCAAATAGTGAGAGTTTGACTTCTTGTTTTCCAATTTGTATTCCCTTGATCTCCCTTTGATGTCTTATTGCTCTAGCTAGAACTTCAAGTGCTATATTGAATAGATATGGAGAGAATGGACAGCCTTGTCTTGTTCCTGATTTCAGTGGAATCGCTTTGAGTTTCTCTCCATTTAGTTTGATGTTAGCTGTTGGCTTGCTAACATATATTGCCTTTATTATGTTTAGGTATGTTCCTTGTATCTCTGCTCTCCCCAAGACTTTTATCATGAGGGGTATTGAATTTTGTCGAAGGCTTTATCAGCATCTGATGAAATGATCATGTGTTTTTTTCATATGGTGGATTACATTGACAGATGTTGAATCATCCCTGCATCTCTGGGATGAAGCCTACCTGGTCATGGTGGGTGAATTTTCTGTTGTGCTCTTGGATTTGGTTTTATTGAGTATTTTTACATTAGTGTGCATGAGCAAGATTGATCTGTAATTCTCTTTCTTAGTAGTGTCTTTGTGTGGTTTGGGTATCAGGGTAACTGTAGCCTCGTAAAAAGAGTTTGGCCATGTTTATTCTGCTTCTGTTGTGTGGAACAATTTGAAGAGTATTTGAGAATCTTGTAGAATTCTGTGCTGAAACCATCTGGTCCTGAGCTTTTTTGGTTGGGAGACTTTTGATGACTGTTTCTATTTCCTTAGTGGTTATAGGTTTATTTAATTTACTTATCTGGTCTTGATATAATTTTGTTAAGTGATATTTATCCAGAAAACTGGCCATTTCCTTCGAGTTTTCCAACTTTTTGGAGTACAGGTTTTTGAAGTATGACCTGATAGTTCTTTGTATTTCCTCCATGTCTGTTGTTATGTCCCCACCTTTCATTTCTAACTTTGTTAATTTGGATATTCTCTTTCTGCCTTTTGGCTAGTTTGGATAAAGGTTTGTCTGTTTTGTTGATTTTTCTCGAAGGACCAACTCTTTGTCTCATTGATTCTTTTTATTGTTTTCTTTGTTTCTATTTTGTTGATTTCAGCTCTCAATTTGATTATTTCCTGTTGTCTTCTCCTCCTAGGTGAGTTTGCTTCTTTTTGTTCTAGATTTTTCAGGTGTTCTATTAACTCACTAGTTTGTGATTTTTCCAGCTTCTTTATGTAGGTGTTTAGTGCTATGAACTTTCCTTTTAACACTGCTTTCATTGTGTTCCTATAAGTCTGGGTATGTTGTGTGGTCATTTTCATTGAATTTTAGGAAGTGTTTAATTTCCTTATTTCTTCCTTGACCCATTGGTAATTCAGTTGAGCACTGTTCAATTTCAAGGTGTTTGTGGGCTTTCTGGAATTAGTGTTGCTGTTGAATTCTATCCTTAAGCCATGGTGATCTTTTTTAATCTGTTGAGGTTGATCACAACTGTGTGATCAGTTTTGAGATGGTTCCATAAGGTGCTGAGAAGATGGTATACTCTTTTATGTTTGGATGGAATGTTCTATAGATATCTGTTAAGTCCATTTGAATCATAACATCTGTTAGTTCCCTTATTTCTCTGTCTGGAAAACCTGTCCAGTTGTGAGAATGTGGTGTTAAAGTCTTCCACTATTAATATGTGGGGCTTAATGTGTGATTTAAGCTTTAGTAATATTTCTTTTACATTTGAGGGTGCCCTTGTATTTGAGGCATAGATGTCCAGAATTGGGATTTCCTCTTGATGGATTTTTCCTCTGACAAATATGAAATGTCCTTCTGTGTCTTGATTGATTTTAGTTTGAAGTCTGTTGTGTTAGATATTACGATAGCTACACCAGCTTGTTTCTTAGGTACGTTTGATTGGAAAATTTTTCCCAAACTTTTACTATGATGGTTGATGTCTGACTTTGAGGTTGAGGTGTGTTTCTTGTGTGCAGCAGAATGATGGATTCTGTTTTCATATCCAGTATGTTAGCCTGTGTCTTTTTATAGATGAGTTGAGTTCACTTATGTTAAGTGATATTAATGACCAGTGATTGCAGTTCCTGTTATTTAATTTTTGTTGTTGGTGATGTTATTGTGTGTGCTTTTTCATTCTTTGGGATTTGCTGCTGTGAGATTATCTATTGTCTGTATTTTTGTGGGCATAGCTGACTTCCTTGGGTTGGAGTTTTCCTTCTAGTACTTTGTGTAGGGCTGGATTTGTGACTAGGTATTGTTTAAATTTGGTTCTGTCATGGAATATCTTGTTTTCTCCATTTATGGTAACTGAAAGTTTTGCTGGGTATAGTAGTCTGGGCTTGCATCCATAGTCTCTTAGAGTCTGCAGCACATCTGACCAGGACCTTCTGGCTTTAATTATTTCCATTGAGAAGTAAGGTATAATTCTGATAGATCTGCCTTTATATGTTACTTAGCCTTTTTCCTTTGCAGCTCTTAATATTCTTTCTTTATTCTGTATATTTAGTATTTTGGTTATTATGTGGTAAGGAGACTTTTTCTTTTTGGTCCAGTCTAGTTGGTGTTCTGTAAGAGTCTTATATTTTCATAGACATCTCTTTTTTTTTTTAAGTTGGGAAAGTTTTCTTCTAGGATTTTGTTGAATATATTTTCTGAGCTTTTAAGTTGGAATTCTTCTATCCCTATTATTCTTAGATCTGGTCATTTCATTGTGTCCTATATTTCCTGGATATTTTGTGTTCTGCTTTTGTTAGATTTAATATTTTCTCTGACTGATGTATCCTTTTCCTCTATCATATCTTCAACATCTGAGATTCTCTCTTCTATCTCTTGTATTCTGCTGTTAGAGCTTGTATTTGTGGTTCCGGATCCTTTACCCTTATTTTCCATTTCCAGAATTTCTTTGGTTTGCATTTTCTTTATTGTCTCTATTTGGGTTTTCAAGTCCTGAATTGTTTCTTTCTCCTGTTTGATTCTTTTTTCTTGGTTTTCTGAATGGGTTTTGTTGATTTCTTCCATTTTTTTGTTTGTCTTTTCCCCTACTTTTTTTGAGGGAATTTTTCATTTCCTCTTTAAGGGCCTCAAACATTTTCCACTGGAGCAAAAGAAATCCATTCAGACCAAATTAAACCAAATTAAATGCCTGTGTTTAATAAATGTTGCACTCTTGGGTGGCCAGGAGCGCATGGCGAGGGAAAGAGACAGAGGGAGGGCATACGCAAATCCAAAAACCACGTGTTCCTCTTTCCTGTACAAGCTTAAATATCCTGTGGGGTCAGCGCTTGGCAGGCTGGGAATTGGAGCCCAAGCACTTGGCAGGCTAGAAATTGGAGTCCAAGCGCAAAGTGCTTGGCAGGTTGGGAGTGACACTTCTGACTCAATATTCCATTCCAGCCTCTTTAAATATAGGGATGTTAGAGGACTGGGGTCTCACTTTTGACCAAACATCTCAGAGTCCTTGGATATAGGGGTGTTGGCTCAATTCTGGCTACTTCCTGTGGACATGAGCTGACATGGGAGAGAGAGGAACAGGGAGTTGGGCTGATGCTCAGCCAGAGGTGCGGCTGGAGCGGCATGCAGCTTGTTGCCATCCTAGAGTCCTCAGGCAGCTGATTTTTGTGGGAGATGAGAAGACAGTTGGCTAGGAGGAAGAATATTGTTATTACTGGTCCTATGCATTAACTGCCAGAAAGACTGGAACAGGGAAGTGCCCTGGTTGGATAGGTGAGGCTTGGCTGTATCAGATACAACCAGATTTTAGTCGGTAGATGCCCTTCATCTAGGAGAGTTGGTACCGATGGTGAAGTTCCAGGAGCTGGTGCAGGTCTTTTGGTGTTATCTGGAAAGCATTTTGTGAGTTGGTTTTGGCCAAGGCAGCAGGAATGGCCTGCAAAATATGCTTGAAACTGGCTGGAGTTAGCAAAAGGCTCTGGACACTGTTAGTTTACCAGGCCTGATTTTGATGAAGCAGGAGAACTTTCCCAGGAACCTGTATGAGAACTGGAACAGATTTACGTCTTGGTGTCATAGCAAAAGCCTGGGAACCCTGGATTTTTAAGATACACACCTGAAACCTGTTAATCCTGAACTATGAAGCCTGTTAAAGAACAAACAGTACCGTAAGTTGTCAAATGCCCTTAGACAGATCTGGGAGGGATAAATGAGCAAAAATGAGACAGCTTTTTAGCTACACAGGCAATCCCAAATCCTCTCCTTGTCCTTGGAAAAAACCAGTCTTAGAAGCAGTGCTTGCCATTAGCTGTTGAGTATAAGAGGCCCAAAGACTTTTTTCTGTGTGGGGAAGATTTAGTCTACCTGGCTTGGCAAAATGAGCAGATTAATTTCCTGGTGAAGCATCCAGAAAGCTGGAGAAGTAAAAGGCTACTTTTGATTCCTGTGTGGGTTATGTAAAACCCAAAGGCAAAGCATGGAAGCAGAAGGTTGTCTGTCTTCTTGGAGGAGCTAAAGGATGCTGCAGAAGCTACATGTCTGTGTTAGAAGCTCTTATTAAAATGCCATAATCTAAGATCTGTAAAGGCACTTGAGAACCAGGTACCATTACATGTTATTTTAAGCTGAGCATATAAGCTAAATTTAGATGTGTATTTTATCCAATTCCAATCAATTACAGTTTATTAATGCTAGTAAATGTAAGAAGGTTAAAAGGAATATTTTAATAAGTCGAAGAATCTTAAAATGAGCACACATGCACACAGAAACATTTATAAAGTTACAGAGACATACTGTGGCCATATCATTCTAACAGAGAGAAATAAAACACTTTTAGGAAGCAGTGTTAGCTGACCAAGTTAAAATCCTCAACTTCTGTTTCCTCCATAGTCATTCTGCCCCCCTCCCCCCGGCTTGCCACTTCCCTGCCAAGCCTAACTGTGCTGGGATTCTCCATCAGCTGTTTCCCTGGCCTTTGCCGCCTATGCTGGGACCACTCTGGCCTGGCTCTGCTCCCCACTTCCTTGCTGCTTGCCACTTCCCCACCAGACCTAACTGTGCCGGGATTTTTACACAGGTTTCTATCTGCCCCTCCCCTTCTAGCTGTGTGCTATTTGTCTCACTCTGCTAACACTGGGATTTTTAAATTGGTTAGCTGACACAGGTTCCCCTTGCACTGTCTGCTAAACTACAGCAGGATTTTAAGTTTTTAAGAGGCAGAAGGGGGACAGGTCAAACCGCATGGTACGAACCAGCAGAAAAGAAGAGGCAGAAGAGGGGGGCAGGACAAACGCAAGATATGAGTTAGTAGAGAAGAAGAGGCAGAAGAGGGGGCGAGAGCACACATCTGAAAAAATGCGGGCTTTTGGAGCATTGTTTATTTAGGTTAGAATGCCCCAATTTAAAAGGATTTTTGTAAACAACCATCTAAGGGCATTTTAGAATCGGCTTGGAATTGCAAGAAACTCATTTTAAGCACGTGCTTGTGTGACTCGAACCTGTTGTGATGCATCCACCGAACAGAGCCCTTGAGTCAAAAAAATGGGGGTGCATGAGAAACCAATGGGAATGTCTCCAAACACATTCAAGTCTCATCTCAGCGAAAGGCTTGGCTTTTGCCACGTGGATCAGGCTTCCGACATGGCCGAGACTTCAACGAAAGCCTAAAAAATGAATGGGTTATCCCCAAAACCCTACCTGCATGCAGTTTAAAAGGGAAACTCACTAAGTGAAGGTGAGCTTGCCTGGCAGAGGGGGCACATGGGAAGGGTGTTTTCCAGCAGGCAGCCCTGGGCCCGCGGGAAATAAACAGACCCTTTTAGATGGGACCTCCATCTGTTAGGAATATTTCCTAAAACGAGCATCTCCGCTGGTGCAAAAAAATCCAAGCAGACCAAATTAAACCAAATTAAATGCCTGTGTTTAATAAAAGTTGCACTCTCGTGTGGCCAGGAGAGCATGGCAAGGGAGAGAGAGAGAGACAGAGGGGAACCCACACAAACCCCAAAACCATTTCCAGTGCAAGCTTAAATACCCTGTGGGGTCAGCGCTTGGCCCAATTCAATATTACAGATAGCAGGTCAGAGATTGATTTTTAGCACTTTGGAGAAAGGTACTCTTAACTTTCTCAACCCTAGACCCACAGCTGGTCTCTGGAGCTCACACTCCTGTCCTGGGCTCCATTGCTATACAAATTGTAGCCACCACAGCAAGGAAATTCAGACTCCAGGCCCTGAATTTAAGCCTCCAAACAAGCCTCTCCCCTCACAGAAATCAGCCCTATCCTAATCCAAGAGCTACCCTTAGCACACACCAGAATCCTATTCCTGCTCCCTGGCCACACCCCAGGCACTCATTACTCAAAAATAATATGTTATCATGAGTGTGTCTGCCCCAGGCACCAGTGCCACTGGTTCTTCAATGCCAGAGTGATGGGCCACTCAAATATGCTTGAATTCTGTGCCTCAGTTATTTGAATGTCTTATAGGCACCGCTCATCAGATACCAATTCAATTGCAGAATAGCACACAAAGCAGAACTGGCGCCAAAGGAATCCACTCAACCCCAGCTTCACCCATAGGAAAGAAAGAAGTCAAACATTAGCAGGCATTACCACCGAAGATGCCAGCAACCTTATCCAGTATTGTGCGTGTTCACGTGTTAGCTGCTGAGAATCCTTGTGGCTTTCCTCAGTGCCAGAAGACAGTGGCGCATTCACTGATGTTAGGAATGTACCCCACTCACCACGCACCCCTGTAACCTTTTGCAGGGAATGTCTTTCCACAGCAAAGCAGGTCTATAAAGTCTGCAGAAGGTATCTTTTCCACTAAATGCTGACATCATAAGCAACAAGAAACATGAAAATTCAAGGAGACCAAACATTAACTAAGAAATATATGTATTCCTAGCAGAGAATTCAAAACGATATTTTAAGGAATTTGTCTTCAGTTTGCAAGAGAACATGGAGAAACAATGCAGTGAATTTGGAAAGCAGAAATTTAGGACATAAACATATACACATATGTGTACAATTCTGGAATGGAAATGTACAACAAATGGACTGAAAATTCAAAGAGAGGGCATCAATAACAGAACAGCTTCACAGAGGAATCTGAGCTAAAAAAAAAACATTATTTGAAAATATACAATCAGAAGTAAGTAGCATGAAAAGAAACTAAGGAAGCTTAAGGGTCCTCCTCTCTGCCTTCATTCCATAGGGATGCCACATATCTCCCTGGGACACAACCTGCCTCTATCACCCCTTCCAGTTGTAGCAGTTATCAATACCAAGAAGAACTAAGCTTGGGGTCCAGCTGGTCACTCCAGCCTGGGAATTGGAAGGCAATCTTAATTTTCCTTCCCTCTTTTTCCTATCCTGCAATTCCAGTTCCCCAGTCTGATCCCCAGCCCTGTAGCAGACCACCTGCAGGGGTTTGTCCCCTGTCTGCCTTCACTCCCTAGGGACTCCACCAAGCCTCCTGGCAGACCTCCTTCTTGTGGTCCCACTCATCCCCTTCCCCATCCTCATCCCTTCCTGTCAGCCCTCAATAACTAGTAGCAGGACCCCCAGTGGCCAAACCTCAGAGGGATTCAGAAGTATTCGCTACCAGGCAACCCACAGCCACCAAATATTTCTAAGATCCAGAGATGGCAACAGAAACCAAAGAAAGGAGCACCCATCCAACAAAGACAAGACATGACATCAACACCCAGAATCACAATCACCCCAAACCAGGATGCCTAGACACTAGCATCAAAACACCCAGGAGATTGTTTCCACCAGAACTCAGCAACCCTGCTACAGCAGGCCCTGAGAAATGCAGCATAGCTGAAGCACAAGACAAGGAGCTATTCAAAACAGCTATTATGAATATGCGCAAGGATCTTAAAGAAGATATGAATAAGTCCCTTAATGAAGCCTGTGAAACCCTAACAAACAGTGAAATGAATGATAAAAATAGTTCAAGACATCAAAGTTAGAAATAAAATCAGTAAAGAAAGCCCAAACTGAAGTAAAACCGGAAATGAAAAATTCAGGAGTTCAACGAAAACATCAGAGGCAAGCCTCACCAACAGCGTGCAAAAGATGGAAGAGAAAATCTCAGATATTGAAGACATACTAGAAGAAAAGATACTTCAGTCAAAGAAAATGTTAAATCTTAAAAGTCCAGTCCCAAAACGTCTAGGAAATCTGGCACATTATGAAAAGACCAAATATAAGAACAATAGGAATATAGGAAGAGGATAAACCCAGGTCAAAGGCACAATAGATGCCATAGAGTAGAATTTCTCTAACCTAAAGAGGTTCCTATCAAGAAACACACAGAACATTAAATAGACTGGACCAGAAAAGAAATATTCTATGACATAGAATACTATACACTAAATATATAGAACAAAGAAAGACTATTACAAGATGCAAGGGAAAAAAGAATTACCATATAAAGGCAGACCTATTAGAATTATATCTGACTTCTCAATGGAGACTCTAAAATCCAGAAGGGATTAGGCATGCATTCTAGAAACTAAGAGACCACAGATGCCAGTCCAGACTACTATAGACAATACTTTTAATCATAATAGATGGAGAAAAAAACATTTCACAATAAGACAAAACTTAAGTAACATCTAGCTACCAGGCAAGTTCTATAGAAGGCATGAGAAGGAAAACTTAACCACACCCAAGAAAACAGAAGGAATGAATAATCACAGACCAGCACATCAAAAAGGAGGGGTGGGGGAGATCCACACTACAACAAATTAACAGGAATTAACAAACACTGCTCATTGATAACTCTCAACATCAATCGTCTCAGTTTCCAAATAGAAAGATAGACTATCTGAATGAATTCTAAAACAGGATCCATCCTTCTGCTGCATTAAAAAAGTATACCTTAACATCAAGGATAGACGTTATCTCAAGGTTAAAAGATGGAAAAAGATATACTAAACAAATGGACCTAGGACATAAACCAATGTGGCAATTCTAATATCTGAAAAAATGACTTCAAAACTAATCAAAAGAGATAGGGCAATATACTATTTACTCAAAGAAAAAATCCACAAAAAAGATATTGCAATTCTAAACACTTATGCAACAAACACAAGGGTACCCAAATTCAGAAATGAAACAGTACCACAGCTGAAATAACATATTTGCCCTCATACAGTGATAGTGATGACTTCAGCACCTCTCTTTTGCCAATAGACAGGCCGTCCTGACAAAAACTAAACAGAGATGATGGAGATAAATGACAAAAACCAAACGGACCTAGCAGATATTTACAGAACATTTCATCCAAACACAAAAGAATACACCTTCTTCTCAGCAGCTCATAGAACTTTCTTCACAATTTACCACATACTTAGATAAGAGACAAGTCTCAACAGATGCAAGGAATTGGAAATAACACCCTACCTGACCATAGTGGACTCAAGCTCTATAACAACAACAACAACAGAATGTTTATAAACTCATAGAAACTGAACAGCTCACTACTGAATGAAAATGGGTCAAAACAGAAATTAAGAAATAAATACTTTCTAGAATAGAATGAAAATGAAAGTACAACATATTCAAACTATGGGACACAAGAAAGGTGGTTTTAAGAGGCAATTTCATAATACTAAGTGCTACATAAAATTCAAGAGATTTCATATTAGTAACATAACAACACATCTGAAAGGTCTAGAATAAAAAGAATAAATAACACTCAGAACAAGTAGACAATAAGAGAATAGAGTTAGGCACATATTTACACCCTATACAAAAATCAACTCCAAGTGTGTCAAAGACCTTAAAGTGAAACCCCAAACGCTAAGACTGCTAGATAAGGGTGGAGGAAAGGCCTTTCTGAATAGGATTCCATTCACTCCGGATTAATGCTAATGATTGACAACTGGGAACTCATAAAGTGACAGAGCTTCTCTGAAGCAAATGAAATGGTCAAGTGAAGAAGCCCTAATAGCATGAGAGCAGCTTTGTGAACTATACATATGCTGGAGGATTACTATCTGAACTACAAATAGAACTAAAAAACAACCAAAAAAAAAAACCCCAAAGTATCAAGAAAACACACAGAGCTATGAATAGAGCATTTTTAAAATAAGAAATGAAAACAGATTAAAATAATACCTTTAAAATGTTCAGCATCATACCTGAGAGAGGGAGAACCTTCTTCCCTAGTGAAAAGATCCCTGATAAGTTGTCCAATCTCAAGTGGCCAGCCGTAAACAAATACACATCTGAGTAACAGTCAACGGACTCAGCAGGTTGCATTTGTATGTGTGTATGAGTATATATGTAACCTAATTGAAGAAGAGGTCATGAATTTGAGAGAGAATGGGAAAACATGAGAAGAGTTAAAGGAGACTAGAGGTAGAATGAATATAAATATAGTACTCATATGTGAAATTCTCAAAATAATTAAATAAAAAATGAGAGGTCCTCAACAGCGAGAATGGATTCATAGTTTATAATCCCATAGCAGTGCATGCTAGATTCAACACTGAGGGCACATCATCACAGTCAACTATCGGGAGCAAAGACTTTGATTTCCACCACAATGGCCTCACTACTGGTCACCTGTGACTCAGCTCCACCACAGACAAGGAATCCCTGTTAGTTCTGTAGCCTGTATGCATCTTTCACATAGAAAATGCCATGGTTTTTATTTATAGCTACAGTCAAAGTAAATAAAGTCTGGTTCCTATGGGCCTGTTTTCAAATTATATACAAGTCTAAAAAAGAACAAAACTCATACCTGGAAGAGATTAACACACTTCTGGCGTAAGAAACACAGACCAGACCTGAGTATGTTCCGCGACTGTATGATACTGCCACTAAAGCAAGGAAGTGCAGTCTGTTGGCAGCGATGAAAGTCAGGTGCTGGCACACCTGTGACAGTGGAAACACCTTGCTCTGAAGCCAAATTACCAAGTTCAGAGCAACAGCATGCACGAGACAGTTTACATTTACTTCAAAGTGTTTTATGAAGGAAAATTCTGCTTAGAGGAGAGCTAAAGAAAATGGGTGTAATTTGTTAGGGAAATAATTTGTGATTTTGTTTATTCAGACAGTGGAGACATGGCTGGCCTGGGATATACTGTGTAGAGTGGACTGAACTTAAATTCATAGTGACTCTATTGTGTCTGATTTGGGGCACTAGGATTACAAGCGCACACCACCACACTACATCTGGCTGGGAAAGTTTTTAACATCAAGAAGAATAATGATGTCAAGTATATAGACAGAAAAATAGATGCGGCTATGAGAAACAGCCTCTGTGGCCCCAAGGTCTCATTGTTCCAACTCTGAACATCCACAAAATGAAGCTCAGCACACAGGATGGTGGGTCCAAACTTGAAACCGTCTTCTCTTTCCATGCTCACTCAACTCTAGAAACCATTGTGGAAATGGTACTTTGAAAGGCACTGGATAAAACTTCATGCTGTAGTTCCTTCTTTTCTCTGAGGAAGTTTGAGAAAGCCACACATATTCAAAAATAAACTCCATAGCAATGCACAAATTGAGAATGTTTTTGGCCAATGTGATTATTATTTTCACTTTCATGCCATCTTTCAAAAGAACCAGTTCCAAGACAGCCTTTGCATTTTCACTAGAATTATGACCTTCAAATAGTATGGAATATTTTAATAAGTGTCAACCATAAGATGACCACCTCTAACGTGACCATCTGTCCTTAAAATGAAGCCTTCAGTCTCTAAAACAAACTTCACACTACCTGTCTACCAGGTGTTCAAGAACTCAAAATGTAAATAGAAGCAATAAAGAAAATACAAACTGAGGAATTACGGAAATGAAAAATTTAGGAATTCTAAGAGGAAGTACAGAGGCAAACTTGACCAACAACATATAAGAAATGGAAGAGAAAATCTCAGGCATTGAAGACACAATAGAAGAAATGGATATATCAGTTAAAGAAAATGTTAAATCTAAAAACCACCTGACACAAAACAGCCAGGAAATCTGGGACACTCTAAAAAGACCAAACTTAAGAATAATAAGGATAGAGGAAGGAGAAGAATCCCAGCTCAAAGACACAGAAATATTTTCAACAAAATGATAGAAAAAGGAAATGCCTATAAAGGTAAGAAGCATACAGAACACCATATAGACTGGACCAGAAAAGAAATTCCCCTTGCCACATAATAGTCAAAACACTAAACATGCAGAACAAAGAAAGAATATTAAAAGCTGCTAGGCATAAAAAGCAAGTAACATATAAAGGAAGACCTATTAGAGCTATATATGACTTCTCAATGGAGACTCTAAAAGGCAGATGTCTTGCAGATTCTAAGAGACTATGTACACCAGCCCAGACTACTACACCCAGCAAAACTTCCAATCATCATAGATGGAAAAAATAAGACACTCCATGATAAAGTCAAGTCTAAACAATATCTACCAATAATTCAACCCTACAGAAGATGCTAGAAGGAAAGTTTCAACCTAAGGAGGTTAACTACACCCATAAAAACACACGATATAAGCCAGGCTGTGGTGGTGCATGCCTTTTATCCCAGTATCCAGAAAGCAGAGGCAGGCAGATCTCTGTGAGTTTGAGTCTGATCTTGTCTACAAAGTGAGTTCCAGTACAGCTAGGGCCACATGAAGAAACCCTGTCTGAAAAACAAAAACAAAAAATCCAAACAACAACAAACAATAACAAAAAACAAAACAACAAACCCACAGAAAATATATAATCTCAAACCAGCAAAAGCAAAAGAAGGGAAACATGCACCCACAACCACCACCAATAAAATAACAGGAATCAACAATCATTGGTCATTAATATTTCTCAATTTCAATGGTTTCAGTCCCCCAATGAAAAGGTAGACTAACAATAGATACAAAAAACAGGATCCATCCTTCCGTTGCATCCAAGAAACAAACCTCAACATCAAGGATAGACACTACCTTGCTGTAGTAGGTTGGAAAAAGATATTCACATCAAGCTGGTGTAGCCACTTTAACATCTAACAAAATAGACTTAAAACTTAAACTAATAAAAGAGACGGGGAAGGATACTTCATACTCAAAGGAAAAAGCCACCAAAATGGCATTTGAATTCTTAACATCTCTACCCCAAACACAAGGGCACCCACTTTTGTAAAATAAACACTACCACAGCTTAAATCACATATCAACACTCACACAGTGATAGTGGGAGAGTTCAATATCCCACTCTCTCCAATGGACAGGTCATCCAACCAAAAACTGAACACAGTAAATGCTGAAGTTAACAGGTGTTAGGAAACCAAATGGACCTAACAGATATTTACAGAACAAATGCAAATGAATATACCTTCTTCTCAGAACCTCATGTAACTTTCTCCAGAACTGATCACAGATACAAAGCAAGTCTCAACAAGTAGAGAAAATTGAAATAACTCCCTGCATTATCAGAGCATGACAGGTTAAAGCTAGGCATCAACAACAGAAAGCTTACAACTCATGGAAACTGAACAACTCTCTACTGAATGGAAACTGGGTCAAAACAGAAATAAAGAAATTAAAGACTCTCTAGAATTCAGTGAAAGGGAATACACGGCATGTCCAAACTCATGGGACAGGGTGAAGGCAGTGCCAGGAGGGACCTTCACAGCACTAAGTGCCTACATAAAAAAATTTGGAGATATCTGTCATAGAAAACTATTTTAAAGTGTGTTATTTTTGTTTATGCTCTGGACCATTTGTTTAATGATGCAAAGATGTATTTGATTAAATAAAATTCACCTGCAGTCTGGAGGCTGAGTCAGCAACTAGCTCGCAGGAAGCTGTGGGGGAGGAGCCAGGTGGAGAAGGGTTTAGAGGGAGGGGAGAGGAAAAGCACACGTCTTGGGGGATATGAGATGAACTAGGTGAGCAGTTTGCTAGTGTGGGAGAATTGTCTCTATTCTGTCAATCATGTTTTAAATAAACACTGATTGGCCAGGCAGGAAGTATAGGGTGGTCAACCAGACACCAGACAGGAAAGAGAGGTGGGGCGATGAGACCAGGAGAATGCTGGGAAGGAGGAAGCCCGTTCCTCCTCACTCCTTCCCAGACCACCGAAGAAGCAGGATGTGACCTGCCCGGCTAAGAAAGGTACTGAGCCATGTGGCTAACATAGATAAGAATAATGGGCTTTATAAGTTACAAGAGATCCTAAGAAGCCTGAGCTAATGGGCCAATCCGTTTATAACCTAATGTAGACTCTCTGTGTGATTTTCTTTGGGACCTAATGACTGTGGGACCAGGCGGGACAGAAACCCCAACAAGCCCGCCCCTCGTGTTACAGCTTGCTATTCAGCCTCTCTGGGAAGCAGGATCCTGAGTTCTTCATCGGGACAGAGATTTAGATAAATTCCTTTTGTATCTTTTTAGAGTCAGTGCCTGAGGCAACAGAATTTCCTGCAGGGTGCAGGTTGCAGCTCTTGCTGCTGAACCAAACAGCTGCTGGTAGCAGAGGAGTTGCAATTGCTGCCTAGGATAGCCATAAGTTCAGCAACAATTAAGAAGGAAAACAACAAATATCTCATAATAGCAACTTAAGGCACACCTGGAACAAAGAGAACACATATGATTAAGGAAACAAAGAGCTGGTTCTTTTAGAAAAATCAACAACATAGACAAAACCTTACCCAAACTAACTAAAAGACTGAGAGAGAATATCCAAATTAACAAAAAAGGGTCACATGGCAACAGACCCTAAGAAAATCCAGAGAATCGTAAGAACATACTTTAAAACCCTCTACTCCACCAAATTGGAAAATCTAAAAAAAAAAAAAAAGGATAATTTTCTCCATAAGTTTGCCTTGCCAAAGGTAAATCAAGGTCAGGTAAAGAATTTAAATAGACCTATAACATCTAGTGAAATAACAGCAGTCATTGAAAGCCTCCCCCCAAAACAAACAAACAAACAAACAAACAAATAAACAAAAACCTCAAGGCCAGATTGTTTCAGGGAAGAATTCTACAAGACTTTCAAAAAAGAGTTAATGGCAATTCCTTAAATTATTCCACAAAATAGAAACAGAAGGAACATTTTTCCAATATATTTTATGAGGCCACAGTTATGCTGATATCTAAACCACATAAAGACTCAACATAGAAACAGAATTAATTAGAAAGAGAATTAAACATTGATTTCCCCCATGAACATGGGTGAAAAATTAATAATATACTTGCAAGCCAAACCCAAGAACACACCATAAAGATCATTCACCATGTAGGCTTCATCCTAGAGATGCAAGGAAAACCAATAAATATAATACACCATATAGACAAACTGAAAGAAAAAGAAACATATCTCATTAGATGCAGAAAAGGTCTTTAACAAAAATCCAACACCCATTTATGATAAAAGTTCTGAAGAGATTAGGGATAAAAGGGACATTCCTAGAAATCAGAAAGGTAATTTACAGCAAACGTATAGCCAACATCAAATTAAATGGAGAGAAACTCAAAGCATTTCCACTAAAATAAGGAACAAGACAAGGTTGTCCATTCTCCTCATATCTATTTAATGTAGTACTTGAACTTTTAGCTAGAGCCATAAAACAACTGAAAGACATTAAGGGGGTACAACTTGGGAAAGAAAAAGTCAAAATATTATTTGCAGATAATATGATAGTATAGTGACCCTAAAAATCCCACCAGGGAACTCCTATAGCTGATAAACACTCTCAGTGAAATGGTTGGATACAAGTTTTAAAAACTCAGTAGCCCTCCTATATGCAAATGGCAAAGGGAAGTCAGGGTAACATGTTTCACAACAGCTGGAAATAATATAAAATATCTTGGGGTACCTATAACCAAGCAAGTGAAAGACAAGGATAACAAGACCTTCAAGTCTTTGAACAAAGAAATTAAGGAAGATATCAGAAGATGAAAAGATCTCTCATGCTCATGAATTGGTAGGATTAACAAAGTAAGAATGCCCATCCTACCAAAAGCAATCTACAAACTCAATGTAATCCCTATCAAAATTCCAAAACAGTTCTTCATGGATCTTGAAAGGACAATTCTCAACTTCATATGGAAAAGCACAACACCCAGGATGGCCCAAAGAACCCTGAGCAGTAAGACACCTGCATGAGGCACCCGTCCCTGATTTCAAGTGGTCTTAAAGAGCTGTAGTAATAAAAGCACGGGGTTTGGGCATAAACACATACATGTTTATCAATAGAATTGAAGACACAAATGGATACCTAATTTTTTATTAAAAAGTCAAAAAAATCACACTAATAAAAGATAGTATCTTCAACAACTGGTATTGGTATAACTGGATGCCAGCATGTAGAAGAATGCATATAGATCTATATCTCTCACCTTTCCCCAAACTCAAGTCCAAGTGGATCAAAGACATAAACCCAGTTACACTGAACCTGATAGACCAAAAAAAGTGGAGGCAGCCTTGAATGCATTGGCATGGGAGACAACTTTCTAAATAAAACCAGTAGCATAAGCACTGTGATCAACAATTAGTAAATGGGACCTCGTGAAATTGAAAAACTTGTATAAGACAAAGGACACCATCAATTGGACAAAGCAGCAGCCTACAAAATGGGAAAAAAATTTCACCTATTCTGTATCTGACAGGAGGCTTATATCCAAAATATAAAAAGCATATTAAGAAACCAAGTAAACCAAATAAAAATGGGGTATAGATCTAAACAGAGAATTCTCAATAGAGGAATCTTAAATGGCTGAGAAATACTTTGAAACATGTTCAACATCCTTAGCTATCAGCAAATGCAAATCAAAACTACTTTGAGATTCCATCTTACACCTGTCAGAATGGCTAAGATAAAAATCAAAGGTGACAGATCATGCTGGAGAGGAAACCAGGCCCAGAAAGACAAATTCGGTGTCTATTCACTTATAAGTGAATATTAGCCATTAAGTAAATGATAACCAAGCTACAGTCCATGACCCAGAGAGGTTAGGTAAAGAGGAGGGATCTGGGGTACCATAGGGTTCTCCCAGGGAAGGGGAAATAGAATAGATTTTGTGGGTGAAAATCCGTGGCACAGACATAGCATTCACAGTATGACAAGCTGAAAGGTGACTTTGTCTAACCTTAACTGGAAGTTAGAAATGTTAAAATGTTAGAAACTGCAACACTTTTGCCACTCTGAATATCTGTGAATTATCACGAAGAGCAGCAGTTCTTGACTTGGGGGTAATAAATGACGAATTTCAAAATTCTGAAGATAGACATTATTAATTTGCAATGAAAAGCTTCAGCAATGTCGATGAAAAAAACGTTTTAATGAAAATGGCAGATAAGGGGAAATGTACAGAAAATGTTTGCAAATAGGAATCAATTTATTTACTTCCCACTTCCGCCTCCTGGAGGGTGATAAGGTACTAAGCACTGGGAAAGTCGGGAAGTTTTGGGTCATATGGAGATGAGCTAAATGACACATATCAGTTTTGGAAGCCTATGAAATTATTTTTTCTTTGTTTTTGGTCAAAACTTTCTTTTTAATATGACAAATTTTGTAAACCTGAAGCTAAGTGGGCAAAAAAAGAATTATGCCATTTTAGCCTCACACTTGCCTTAATACTACAATGACTATATATTAGAGTCTGAGACCCATTTACAGACAAATGTGTTGAACATAACACATCTAGAGATAAGCTATTTACATATCTCCAATCAGTGACAACTGGGACCCTTCAAATGTATGATCAACTCACAGAACTGCACACAGCCTCACACAGCAAGGTGGTTCCTGTGTCTACAACAAAACCCTGTGTAGAGCCTTAGGCCCACCTTTGTTGGGTGCATGCCTTGACATTCCGACCAAGGACCTGGATGTTTACAGGATACTAAAAACAGAACAAATGCCATTTCCACCCACCACAAAAGTCTCAGAGTCAGCAAACAAAATTCCAAAGCATATAGATCTATAGTCCTGAGAAAAAATTAACACTGCCACAACCTAAGGATTAAAGTAGCTGGGCCACAATACCCCACAGTACCTCCTTTGTTTGTTTTTTGTTTTGTTTTGTTTTACTAGAATAACCATCTGCTCCTTCCTCTTCAAAAGATCCATTTTCTTTCTTACTTATGTGTTAACTAACCCTTCTCCCAAACACATTTCAGATCTGAGATGTTGTCCAATTATACTCATAACTTTGAATTCATTTTAGATAATCTGCAGGTTTTGGCAACATGTGTTTTGTGGAATATTATCTTAAGATGTGTTCCATTTGTTTATGTTGTGGAATATTTGATTAATAATGCAAAGATGTGTTGCATTCTTATATGTTGCATTTGTTTAACTCCATGAAGTTGTGTTACTTTGCAAATCTAAAATACTTGATTGGTCTAATAAGGAGCTGAATGGCCAATAGCTAGGCAGGAGAAAGGATAAGTGAGGCAGGCAGGCAGATGGAATAAAAGGGGTAGAAATCTAGAAAGAGTAAGAGAACAAAGAGAGGCAGACACTAGGGGCCAGTCACACAGCCACCCAGCCACCCAGCCATCCAGCCAACCAGCCATTCAGCCACCCAGCCATTCAGCCACCCAGCCACCCAGCCAAATAGCCACCTAGCTACCAAGCCACACAGCTACACAGCCACACAGCCACACAGCCACACAGCCACACAGCCACACAGTCACACAGCCACCCAGCCACACAGCCAGCCACACAGCCACCCAGCCACCCAGCCACACAGTCACGCAGTCAGCCATACAGCCATACAGCCATACAGCCAACCAGACACACAGCCAGCCACAGAGTAAGAGCGAAAGTAAGAAAAGGAAAAGGCCGAGAGGCAAAAAATAGGTGGAATAATTTAAGGAAAGCTGGCCAGAAATAAGCCAAGCTAAGGCCGGGCATTTATAAGTAATAATAAGCATCCACATATGATTTATTTGGGAGCTGGGTGGAGGGCCCCCAAAAGAGCAAAGAATAAAAAGTAAAAACCAACTACAAACATGCATCATTTTTACACAATAAGCTTTCTCCTGAATCAACAGCCTTCAACTGACCAATCATTTTCTATTAAGAAATGTATCGAAATTCAAAACAATATACTGGAAAAGGAACTGTTTGAAAAAGGAGAGAGGAGATAATGTTAGAAATTCTGTGATCAAAACTTAACATCTGATTTTTGCTTTCTCTTTAAATAAGCTTGGCTATCCAGCCAGACATGCATGCTGTCATAAGCTGTGCTTACTGGCTGCTATGATTTGGAAAGCACTGTTAAGAAATACCATGAGAAACAACAGGAGTCTACCCATGCCATAGCTTAAACTTTACCACCTCACCAGAAGCAGGTTGAGATAGTTTTGAAATGTGAAGCTGTGCCAAGATTTTGAGTAAGACAGCACTTTTCTCAGTCCTGTTGTGCTCAGTACAGGGTCCTAAGGTGCTGGACACTCAACAGTCACCAAAGGTCAACCTGAGACAGTAGCTATGGGTTTGCTGTCTTGTGCCAAAAATAAATAAATAAAGACACAGAATCTTTTGGGAGTTGGTACGATGGTAGTGAGCTTTAATGAAGAATTATATAAAAGTGAGAACTTGAGAAAAATGAGAAATTAAGAAAAAAATGAAACTTCAGAGAGAGGGAAGAACTTCCACGGGAGTGGCAGGGGGGAAGCTATGGAGCACCTTTGTTATAAGTTGCTATGGTTTCATAACAGAAATCTGACCAAGGCTGAGGTAAGCTCTGTTGAGATTGGTTAATACTCTGGGCTATGGGGCCAGAGCCAATAGGGCATGTCTTTCTGCCCCAACCAAGGAGATGACCATGATCTCTGTTCCTGGGGTGCTGACCCTGTTATGGATGGTTGAAGCCCTACACTGTCCATTTATGACTCCATCTTTGCTGGGTTTTCAACCTGATGCTATTGGTCACTTGGTCATAATTATGACCCTCTGACCTGTGCTGTTGTCTCAGGTGTTACTGTTACTAATTACACTAAGTTCTCTTTGTTCCCACATTTACATGCTAAGCATGTAGCTTTCCTGTGGAAAAGAGTTAACTTGATCACAGTCAACAAGATGGAGCTGCAGGTTTTCTTGATTACCCCACATTTAGCTCCTGTCTGAGGTGGTCTCCTTGGCCAGAAGCGTCTTGTGAAGCCATCCTTACTGGCAATTTAAACGTTACCATCAACGGCATTAAGAGCAAGAATAAAAGAACAGGCAATAGAACCTATGCATGTCTTTCACAGGCTTGGGGATTTGGCGAGGGGGTAGCACTTCCTCCTTCTCATCTGTTCGGCTTGGTATTATACTCATATGCTTCGGTATTCCAAACATCCCCTTGTTAATCCTTACTATTCCTTTTAACCCCAGCCTCTGTTCTTGCTGACTTGTGAACAGTGCAGGAGTTTTCATCATGCGTGATTTCCTCTTACCTCCTGTTCCGGAGCCCGGCTGCCTTAGTTCTGTCTTCCGGGCTAGGAAACAGCTACTTTTTGGAGCCTGTCCTGGCACTGGCTCTGTAGACCAGGTTGGCCTCGAACTCACAGAGATCCACCTGCCTCTGCCTCCCGAGTGCTGGGATTAAAGGTGTGCACCACCACCGCCCGGCAACTTTTGATTGGTAGTCACGAGACACAATAGAGTATTTGCAAGTCTCAATTGCCAGGTCCAACTTGTCAACAAGGGCCCCCACTCCACCTTTCCCCAGAGCACAGAAAATCCCTTCTGATGATTTCACCTCCAAGACGATGAAGGACATCACCTTCATACCTTCTCCGTGCTACTCCAAGCCTTCTGAGCACCTTTCTCCAACTTCACCAGGTGGCGCCACGTCTGTTCCCCACAGCGCTTGCGCCTCACCTTGCGGGAACTCTAGCGGTCACACGGCTGAGCTTTTCCTCTCCCATCAGGCTTGCATCGCATACACATAAGCCAGCTTCCTACACATCACCGGCTTAGCCCTGCCATCCCGGGACTTTTGGAACTACAAGACCACCCCAAAGACACGCAAAAATCCCCCTTCCCTGAAAGGTCCCCAGCACCTACCTCTCTGTCTGGCATACTTTGGGACTTGATGCAGAAGGAATAGGGACCAAGGCTGGCTTTTAGGGTGATGCTAGGCAGACTTCTGGGGGAACTCCCACAGTTTGGCTCCAAGGCCTCAGGCAAGTTCTCCTGTCTACCCCAGACAGTCTGTTAAGAACCAGCCCACACACGCGCAGAGTGTACTGAGCTGGAGCTAGCCAGTGTAACCCAAGGTATTTCAAAGGAGAACTTCAAGCAGGTCTTGAAGGCTAAGGGAGTAGCATACTAGGAAGCACTGAGGAGACCTGGGTGTTTTTAGAACAGGGAGACACCCACTGACTGCTGCAGGGGTCCAGGAAACCTGCTCCAGAAATGCAGGTTCAGCAATGGCATGGAGGACCAGCAGAGGCCAAGTGAGCAAGGGCTGTGTGCTGGCTCCTCCTTTCTAGAGTAGGAAAAGTCAGGCTGCCCAGCCCAGCTTCTGTCATGTACCTTCACCCAGCTCCCTCGAACATCCTGAGTGTCCTTTTTAAATATCTACAAGCTGTGTCAGGAGTCTGTGAAGCAACATGGTTGTTTAGTTAGTTGGTTTTGGTTTTGGGATTTTTTTGTTGTTGTGGTGGTGTGGTTTTTTTTTTTTTTTTGGTTTTTTTTTTTTTTTTGCTGTTGCTTTTATTTTTGTGGTGGTTCTGGGGATTGAACCTAGGACCTTGGTATGCCATAACTGGAACCCTACATACTCAGCTGACTTTAAAACATAGTTAACATGTGTTTTTTGCCCATTTTAGTAAGTGTAATACTATACCCATTAACTTTCCTTATAATGCATAACTAGAAATGCTTCGATTTCAAAGTGGCCTTTCTACCTGTTTCCAAACAAGAAAATTCTTCACAGCTTTAAGGGATGGGTGGTGGACCAGAGGAAAAATGAGGGACCATTGGTACCCTAGCATCACCCCCTGCCATCCTCCCACAAGCCCTTCCACGCCTGGGGACTCAACAAGATTCCTTAGGACCTTGCTCACTGGGCTCTCACCCACCTCCACTGCTTCAGATGCCTGAACTGCCAGTACGGAGCCGTGACTCCAGCCCCAGAATTGTCAAAGGGCACAGGAAGTGGCAAAAGGAACTGGCAGAGGGAGTTGATGCTCAAGGCCACTCACAATGGCTCCGAAACTGTCCACTACGGGGTGAGATCCGGACAAAGTGAGCACCTGCCTTGCGATGGCTTTTCCCTCGTGGTCAGGGATACATACATTTCACAGCTACTCAGAGGTGGAACTCCATTGCTCTCTTAACCAAAGGTGAGTGAGACAGGCTGGAGTCTGAAAAGGGGGCGCGAGAGTGAAGGACTCTCAAAGAGCGTGGTAGGAGAAGTCTTATGTTCTCCATCGGGAAGAAGAAAGCTCTTCCTAAGCCAAACATAGTGACAGCAGCTTCTCATTCGTGGAAATAACACCTAGAAACTTGTTGTCTTAGACTCACCTTGTTCCTAAGGCCCTTTGACCTTTTGTGGATCATGGCCAGAAACTCAGTTTAGAAGCATATTCTATCTTTGCCACTGTCAAGCAAATGAACTTGGCAAGGCCTGGATCTGGCTTGCCTGGGATTCCATGTTGTTTAATAGGGTCTCATGTATTCCAGGTTGGCCTCGAACTCCCTTGTAGTTGAAGATAATCATACTTCTAATCCTGCCCCCTCTACACACCCAGTGTTGGCATTACAGGTGTGTACTAGCGATACAGATTCATTTGGCACTGGTGATGGAAACCAGGGCCTGCTGCATTCTGGGAAAGTATCCTACTAACTAAACCACACCCACAGCCTATGAGATTGCATAATTGATTAGTAAAATAAACACATCTTTCATAGGGTAATATGATTCAGGGTGACACAGAGTGTCCGGCAGCCAGTACATGGAAGCTTGTGGGCATGAAGAGCACCAGGAAAGGCAATGACAGCTGCCTTGGGTTCTCCCCACATCCACATAGGGCATGATCTGGTACATGCCCTAAAATTGTCCCACTTAAGCGATCATTTCCCCACTTTCTATACTCAGGTAAATTGAAATATTCTTGGTACAGACAGCCTCTATGGCTACTGATAATCTTGAGTTAGCCTTTGAGTCTTTGTTCTGGTTAAAGCACAATGATTCTGGGTGCCTGGGACTGAGCTGTGAATGAATTAGGAAATTACCTGCTGCAATGATCTCTTCTTCGACTTTTCTGGCACAGCAAGTTATCCCGAAAGACGACAAGTACTTTAGAAATGGAGGAAATGATTTATTTATTGTCATCCTCACGCTTGGGCATGCACACGCAGCCCCTGCCACAGTATGCCTGGGGAGGCCGGAGAACAAGCAGCAGCTGAGTGATGGTTCACTCCTTGCACTGTGCATTCCGGGGATCCAACTCTGGTTGTCAGGCTTGTGTACGGCGCTGAGCTATCTGGCTGGCAACATTTATCTTACTAATCAGTTAGAGCAGCCGTGTAACTTCAAGACCTTTCAAGACTGCTAGCAGTTTCTACCACTAACTTAGTTTTATCTCTGGTTGGTACCACTATGTAGCTAATGAAACAAGCCAGATGATTTTTTGCTTTGATGTAGATGGGAGTATCCAGGCACAGGTGAAGATAAAGATGTCAATGCCCTCATTTAAAGATGAACCACCTTAAGTATGGATTTTTATTGAACAATGGATGGGTGGATTGATGGCTCCAAGGAGGTCTTGGGTGTGCTAGTCATGTGGCCTATCACTGAGCCACTTCCATGAATACCTTTCATAACCTTGTCTCCAGCATTGTTTCTATTTGATGAATTTCCCTTAAATTATTTCCTTGTACATTTCCTTTTAAATAATTCTTATAACAATTAATAAGTGTGATAGTCTTTATTGAATATGCCTTTAGGCCGTCAGAAAACTTAGATGTCTCTGAAATTTGTAGTTTCGAAATTAAGATATTTATGTGAGACACAAAGATCTTTTTTATATATACAAAACCAAAGAATTAAAGTTATTTACTCAGTGATTTGCTGTTCCCCAATCAAAGGCTCCTCAATGATTGCCTCACTAACCATGGGCTCCTCACTCATTTCCTCCACGTTCTCACTGACGGGTTGCTCACCCAGCTCCTCGGGCAGAAGTAAGGTTGGCTCCTCGGGCGGAAGTAAGGTTGGCTCCTCGGGCGGAAGTAAGGTTGGCTCCTCGGGAGGAGGGAAGGTTGGCTCCTCACGCGGAAGGAAGGTTGTAGTTTCCTCCTCGTTTAAGACTGTTTGATCAGAATCTGCAGAATAATCCATAGGTTTAGGTTTTGACTTTTTTGTGCCGGATCGTTTCAAGCCGGAAGTTGTGTTGCCCCAGTATGTGCTGCTGTCGGCACTCTTGGAGTAAGATGTATCAGAGACGCCTTCAGATGGGCGGAAGTAAGACAGAGTGGCCAGCTCCGGGTTGACAGAGTATTGACTGTCAAAGCTTTTGTCACTAGAAAGGAGAGAGCACGCATCAGGAGTCGTCTTTAGACACGCACACTTGTAACTCAAATCAGAGCAGTTAACTAGAGACGGATGCTGCCCAATGTATTAGCTAGGGAATGCAGAAAGTACAGCTTTTCTTCCATTGTAGTTACTCAATCCTTGTGTAAATGAACCACGAGTGCCTGGTGCATGCAGCCTGTCTCAAACTTCAATATTAGAATTTAAAAGCCAACACTAAAGGTTGCTTTAATTAATAAAGGCTTAACAAGAAACATAAAATGAGCTGAATTAGGGAAATAAACATTTAGTATTACAGGTTTAATGTGTCGGAGAAGTACCTCATCAAAGCACCATAGAATAAAATTAATGATAATGATGAAGATTAAAAAGTAATTCTGTGGAGCTTTAATTTATGATACTGTCCAAAAAAGGCTGTCGAGAGTCCGGGCTTTCAGGTTCAAATGAAATTTAGTATATATGTGTGTATGTGTATAATTATATAAGTAAATATAAATATTAATATAATAAATATATTTCTTTTTATTCATTATTCTTTCATACAATACATCCCAGCTTCAGCCTTCCCTCACTCCACCCCACCCAGTTCTCCCCACCTCCCCTTTCCCTCAGATTCATTCTTCCACTTCCCTTCAGAAGAGAGAAGGTCTCCCAGGGATAGCAACTAAACATGGCATAGCACGCTACAACAAATCTAAGCATAAACCCTCTTATCAAGCCTGGATGAGACAACCCAGTAGGAGGAAGAGGATCCCAAGAGCATGCAAAAGAGTCAGGGACACCCATGTCACACTGTTAGGAGTCATATTTTTTTAAAGAGAAGATAAATGATTATTTAAGGCAAATATCTAGGCCTCAAGGCATAAAAATGGCAGATTTTCTGTTTCTTTCAAGGTCTTAAGCAAGGCTACAAAAATTTTAAATGTTAAATCCCAAGCAAATGAGTTAATTAGAAGAGAATAAATGGCCTTTGTGCTCCAGGGATATTTTGTAGGGATGTAGAGGGAGGAAGCATTGTCTGAAGTCTGTATATCCTTCCTAATCAACTGTGAGTCTATTTATGACATTTTAAATACTGGGGGTAAAAACAGTAAGACATTCCCTGAAATAGGGCCCATTTTTCTAATGCATAGAGGGAGTGGATTCGAGCTGAATATCTTATACATTACTGAGGAGGGTACATATTCCTGCCAACTCACTAAAGGTTGGAGAGAGGAGAGCATGACACCATGGACCAGGAGGCTTACCTTAGGTTTCTCAGTTTGTACAACGTGGCAAAACAAAATATCAAGAGGGGAATTAAGAGGATAAGGGTCATCAGTGAGATCCCCAGCATTAATTTGATCTTGACCTCCTCTAGCTTAGACAGCTTGTCTTTGCTGGCAGTGTTCAAATCAGAGGCTGGGAGGAGAGAAAAAAATGCAATGGAAAATTGAATATTGTGCATGTTTTCCTTGAGGAATAAAGATGACAAAATCTATCTGCAGCATTCACAGCTCACTCTTCCTACCCCAGACAATGGCAAAGAGAAGGCCACTATTTTTTCATCCACATACACAGATTTTCTCTCTAGTTCTCATAGCAATCTTGGAGTAACTGTGTTTAATTCCATTTTATCCACTCACAAAAGTTTGCAAATCTTCTACTAATCAGAACGTGGTTTTAAGGCCGACCTACCTATGATGAAATTTTTATGTCGCAGCCTTTCTTCTTGGCTTTGTTAGAAACCATTCCAAGTATCTTATCATCTCTGAAAAGGTTATTGGAACAATTTGCAAGGCACTGGTTCTTCAGAAAGGAAAGGTGCATGCCCTGTTGTTGGGCACGTGCTGGTTATTCCTTTGAACTAAAAGTCTGTAGTTTTCGTGGTTTCCTTTATAAGACTTAAGAGGTAAGATTGCCATTTGTTGCTGAGACCATTAAACTTAGTGCGCCTGATGTTACAAAAAGAAGTAGAAATTCTTTAAAAAGAATGGACTGTTTAGATTCCTGAAATGAGTTAAATCACAAAATCACATCTGGCTCCAGAGACATTAAGAATCTAATAAAAATTGAAATGTTTCTTTACTGTCAGATTTTGGGTATTCACAAGAATACATCTGACTTAAAATATATTTAATGTTGAAACTTCTCTTCTCACAGTTCTCCTGTGCCCATTCACAGTGTTCCAAGGGCCTTCATTACTTTCTAGGTAATATTTAGGTAATAATCAATGACAGGTATAGATTCCCATGTCAATGTTCTCTGACTTTTAAATGTTTTAATTACTGCTCTTGGGATATAGACAAGCAGAGCTCTTGCTAGCATGTTGAAAGGTCTAGGTTCAGTCCCTAATACCAACAAAAAGATCTTAAAGTGTAACGAAATGTGTACAGTTATCAATGAATGTTATATGACTTTCAGGCGCAATTTGGAATAATCAAGTAGATTATATTAAAATGAACTGCCCTCCTAAAGTCTTTTTTCCCTGAGGCAGGATCTAACTTTATAGCTATGGTCATCCTGAAACTCAGCTCCCAAAAGTCTTTATAAGTAGCTATGCTCTTGGAGTTAACTCACAGATCCTCTAGTTACTGTCTTGTCTCCTAGAAATCAAGCCACATCCCCTGTCTGGGCTTCCTCATGGCTGCCTAGGTCTCTCCTAACAAAGGACTGCTGTGTAACAATCCTTTTCTACACTATGAATATGAATGACTCTGACAGACTATAGCTGGGCAGGAAGTATAGGTGGAACAGCAGACACAGAGGACTTTGGGAAGAAGAGCAGAGTCTGAAGAGATGCCAGATAGCCTCCCAGGAAGCAAGACATGAAAGAAGACAGGTAAAGACACAAGCCATGTGGCAATACATGGATTAATAGAAATTGGTTAATTTAAATGCAAGAGTTATTTAATAACAAGCCTGAGCTATTGGCCGAGCATTTATAATTTGTATTATGCCTCTGTGTGGGTTATTTGGGATGGGGTGATCAAGACAGGAAACATCCAAAGGATATTTGAAGTTTGCCTCAGTCTCCCTTTCCTACAGATCCCTTACTCTTCCTAACACAGCACATTTATCAAAGTCAAGGTCAGAACCAGAGGAGCCTTTACAATGTCTAACCACTGGAAGTTATAGAAAGTTAACTGCAGGTTTGGGGTGGCTTTTGCTTTATGCCTCAATTTCATAAAATAGAGTTGGTGGGAGAACTGACACGTGCCTAAAACACCAGAATACCCGATATATAGTGTGTCCTCAGTAAATGATAGAAAGCCAGTCAGCTCCAAGTTCAATCATTTAAATGCCAAGTAGAGAGATGACAACGTATTTCTAAGGTGACTCTCTATTTGTCATCCCTGCATCTAAAAGACTCTTTCCATTTTCTTAAAGCAGCTCAAGGCAAGAGCTACATTTGTCAAATAATTCATTACAGAACTGAGCATATGGATGTCAGATATGCCACCAAATATATCTATTTTCCAATTATTTATTTGTAGGACAAAGGGTTTGAGAAAAATTTGTTAGGGGCTGAAGACCCTCAGACCCTGAACTTTCTATGACCTCTTGCCTGGTGGAGTAAACAACTTGTTTTCCTGTGCTTGCAGCTTCTCTGAGCACTAAACCCTCATGAGTTCCTGATAACAAGGAGGTGGTTTCTGATGGGCTGGCAGCAGAAAATCCTGAGAGCTAGGGCATGGCCACTAATCAAGGAGAGCACTATATAAGCTGTCCTGGAACACAATAAAATTGGCATTCTTGTTTCAAGAGTGACCCATGTCTCTGTGTGTTCTTTAATCCCCAGACCCTTGCCCCATCACAGTTCCAGGTGGTTCAGGCGCCACTAAAATTAAACATTGCCTTTAAATACAACTTTCCATTCAAATTAAGAGTTTGGTTATTCATACCTAAGTCAGGAGGCTCACAGCCACCTGCAACTTCAGTTCCAGGGGACCTGACACCCTCTTCTGGTCTCCACAAGCACCTGCACACATGTGGTACACACACACACACACACACACACACACACACACACACACACACACACTAAATCTTAACATAAAAAATGAATGAGATAAGGGCACTCTGTACTTTTGCTATTGTTTTCTTTATATTTAAAACTTTAAAGTAACGCCCATTTTAAAAAGACTATATATTGTATATATTATTCACTTACCGATCTTAATCTGTTTCAACATTGTAAGTCAGAAGACAAGGAGATGATAATAGTCAGTGATAAAGGGGCAACAAGAATACTTGAGAAGTATAATTTGTTTAATGTAGTCAATGTCTTTTTGATGTGGCATTAACCATCTACAGTCTCCCACACATACTCACTACCCTTTGCTATGAGAAATTGTTTCACAATGCGACCACTAAAATTCAGGTGATATCTATGTATCTGTAAATTGAAGTACTTTGTTCTTACCTGGAATTGCTTGATAGAATTGATCTTTATCATCCATGCTCACTGGGGTGTCATTTATAACTGTTAAGACAATATGTTGATGTTATAAGTAACATTCACTTACTACTAAATTTTTTGCAAGTGTGTAAAAGTGTGTATATAATATGTGAAGGCTGTTATTATTCATTGTAGTATTGTTTTGTAAAGGGAACATCTCTATAACTTACGTTCAAAAGAGCTTATCTAATACACTCCTATTTCCGGTAAGGTTCATCATAGTATTTAGTATATTTTAAATACTTAGTGTTTATTTAACCATAGTATTTATTAACAAACCATTTAATACTATACTTAAGGGCCAGTTCAAGTTATGATTGTCAGGCACCTATCAGGCAATTAAAAATATTTGAAACTGTGCCAATATCGACAAATGATCTTGAAGGTTCTACAAATATTGATTTTAGGTTAACAGAAATCTTAGTCTTGAGTAGATAATATTTATTGTAAATACACAATATACAAATAATAATTGAGTGAATATGATGAATATTTCATTTTATAATGCACATATATGACACCTACATTACATGCTAATATGTCCTTCTGTATCCGTGCAGAATATATGCATACATAGATGGATCTTTGCATTGTACTGTGCATGTGTGCTTGTGTAGTCATACTACACACGTTATCTTCATGCACAAATATGCATTGATACTTTACACTTTTATGTGCATTGCTTAGATGTGCATCTCTGTGTGTTTATGCACATGCTGTCCCACACATAGAGGGACCACACTGGGCAAAAGCCTTGCTAAAAATGTTGCATCATGTACTTGGGTGAATGGTTTTTGATCTGGGCTCATCTGTTTCTGGAGTGAAAGCTATAAAATAGGAAGGTCATGATAAGTACAATACAAGGACAAGAAAACCAACGCCACAACAACAACAAGTGTCCTCTCTGATTTTAAGATACACTCTAGACTCTAACATTTGTAGGAAGATACACGTCTGGGTGCAGAAGAATCAGAACTGCAACTTTATCATTTCTCTGCATATTACAGTTGCTATTGCAAGGGGCAGTAAACATGAACTTATCAATTATTGCTAGAAATATTTAGCCCCATCTTGTGTTTCTATACAAAATGTTAGAAAATTAACATCAATATAAATGTTAGAAACATTTCCCCAGTTACCTAACTGCATGAATTTACCTTTAGCTAGCATTCTCCAAAATGCAGGCACATTGGGGGTTGATGCTGTTTAAAGAGATGACAGGGGCAATGGGTGAGAATCTATTGTCTACAATTACGTACTCCCTCAAAAACCATAGGAGAGTTATTTTGGGTTGTTATAGCTTAGCTTCACAAATACTTTATAAGGAACAATGATCTGATCTTGGCAAGGAAATAAAATGGTGATTTTAATTTTGTAGCCTCCCAATCCCAAAACCCTCCCTCAAATAATCTTAGGAAACATTAATTGTTGTGACCAGAGATATATTTATTCCTTAATCAAGTAGAAAATTTTACATTATCATCAAAAATGTTAAAACATACCCCATATATACCATATAATTATCCTAATTAGATCTAAGAATTTATAATTGTATTATATATAACACAATTATATATGTATAATATATACATACATACATACATATATATATATATATATATATATATATATATATATACATACATATAGTCCCCATGGCTTGTCAGAGACCTCTGAAAAGGGACTCTTACATATTTGCCACTTAAAAGACTCCAGGATGACTCTAAATGAGAGTAATATGTATTCTTTAGGCATGCTAGCCACTTATGTCATGTTCAGAGCAGTGAAAGCTAATTGCATAAGTCATATAATATGCTCCAGATATCAATACAGTGTAGTAGTTTTAATACTTTGTATATTTTTACGAGAGGGTTCATTAGGTTTTTCTTCTTCGCTGATGAATTTTTCTGGTGATTTTTCAGTTGTGTTGACGAGTTTGTCTAGGAAAAGAGATAAAGTATGTTCAGCATATTAAAACACTGGCAAAATACTGGAGTTTCCACGCTTTAAGACTAAAAATGGAACAAAGACAAGGAGAGAACAAAGGAAGAGAACATCATCTTTATCAGAAATGAAGAGTAGGAAGGAAGACACCAGAAAATAGTGTGTTCATGATTATGGAGTATCTGAAATAGGACCAATATGTCTGTGCTCCATGAAAGAGAGGTAAAGCATAGAACCCAGTCCTTTAGAGGTAATGGTGAGCTATTGGTTAAGCTGGCTGGCTTTGGCAGGCTCCCTACACGGGCCTTAATATAGATCTCAGCTTATGATGTGTCCATGTGGCCATACCACTGAGTGCTTGAGCCGTATTAGTTAACAAATAGTAGCATAAGGTCCATATGGGACACCACCCCACCAAAGGGGGATTCCATGGAGGGGCAGAATTAATCCATGTAAGGCCCATATAGGACACCACCCCACCAAAGGGGAATTCCAAGGAGGGGCAGAATTTAATCTACAGAGTCTACAAATCCATTACAGGTATTTGTTAATAATAAAGAATAGAAAAGGGAAGGTATTTCTGAAATAAATATTCAGACAGAACTCAAAACAGGTGAATAATCCAAGCTACAATGCACCCATCTAGCCTAAGAACATCCAGGTGCCTCAGTTTACCCCACTGTCCACAGAGCATTAGTAACAATGCTCAAGCAATTTATCGCTAGTGAAAGCTATCCTGGGGCTCACCGCTTATTTGATAGGCTAGTTCTTCTGGAATGTTCCCATAAGGCCTTTATGTAGAAACCACGAAGTTTTCTCTAACCAACTTTGTTGACAATCCTCTAGTTGTGGGACTTTGGAATTTCTTGCTTGGGTACTATGGTCTTCAGTAACCCATATCGTAGGCAATTTGAGATGTCTGGGATGCTCAAGAGTCAGCTAACTGTAACTTATCCCACACCACTCAAGACGTTTGCTCTACACAAGCAAGATACCCCTGGTAGTTTACCAAAGTTTGCCCTAAATGTGTGACTGCCACACGACTTGGAAATGCTCAAATGCTCCATCATTGTCAAGGAAATTTATTAGTAATTAATGAGTCTACCCCAGTATTGAAATTGCCATAGCCAGAAAGAGTCACTGTTTTGTTATTTCACACCATTATATAAATGTGTATAAAAAGTATAAAAGAGAAAATAATCCCAAAATATGGGTCTACTAAAGATGTGTAGTAGCCTGGAATCCTAAATTTAGTTAATGTTTCTTTCCATGCAAACAGGGAAACAGGAGGTTTAGAAATGAGAGACTGTCTGCCTCTTCTGGAATGGTCACTATGATGGTCATGGGGCTTCATGGAAAACGGTGTGAAAGAAAACTTAGGAAAAACCAAACCAGGAGATGCCGTAACTCTGCTGGCTTCCAGAAGCACAAGATGGGCTCCAGAGGGGCACCCTGGGGCCTCGCCCCTTTCCCTGGTTCTGGGACCTTGTCCTAAGGTCTTTGTACGTAGAGTAGCGACTGTACATTCAATACTTACAGTTCTTCAGCGCGAACTTCAGGTCCGTGGTGGCACTCACGGATATTTCCGAGTCTGTGCCATTCGGGTTTTGTGTGGTGAACACATCTACCATCAGAAAATCAGAAGTCTTTAGCAATCACCAATTGTCCATTTTATTTTTTTTATTTATTTTTATTCATAGTATATATTTAAACTTTAAAAAGTATCCACTGACTAATGAAAAATAATTATAAAAAAAGGATGAGACTTTTTCTTTTTCAAAGAAGTGGAGCAAGGGGCAAGCTGAAAATTCATAAGGAAAAAAGTCAAACTAATTTTCTTATGATAAACAACTTTGAGAAATAATTATTGAGGAAATTCATGGGAAATATGTATATAAGAAGTCAAAATCAATTTGTGGGGGAAAATGTCACTAAACCTTAACCCTAGTACCTCAGAAAATGAGATAGGAGTAGAGATAGGCTTGCTGAGAATATACTTCAGATTGGACGAGGGTGTGCTCCCAAATGGGTTTGACTAATATTATTGCACAAGAGGGAAGTCTGCACACAGAAACAGGAAGAATATTCCGTGAAGAGGAGGAGGCACAAACAGGCTTCCACAAGTGAAAGCACACCCGATCCTCCACAGCTGAGGGAAGCAGGAAAGGTTCTTGACCTTTGCTTTGGATGGAGCCCTGACTTGATTGGTTCTTCTATGCTTTTAGACTTCCAGCCCCTAGAACTAGAGGAAAATAGTTTTCTATTGTTTTTATGCTCCTAATTTGTGGCCTTTTGTTTCAGCAGCCTTAAGAAATGGATCCACACCTCAAAATAAGTTTTGGCTAGTTACCATCAAATTAGATTAGTTTTTACTGAAGCAAGTATCACAATGCTGTGATGGACCACAGTAGACAGAATTAATAGAAGAGATAGTCTTATACAATTTTGTAATGTCTCATGCAAAAAGTTGTAAGAAATAAGGCTTTAATTTTACACACTGAAGTATCTACAAAGTAAATTAGAGCTTTAAAACTGGGAAATAAAATGATGATGAGGGATTAAGAGGCAGGACTAAGCTTATCATAGCTTTAAAAACTTACATTGTTTTATGTCTTTATAGTAATTGCCAGTTTTCTCATTAGCAGGAGTGTCACCTTCATTTTCTTCTGGTTTGTGTATGACAAGATTAGATTCTGGATTTTTGTCATATTCATGTCCAGAGTCATTGTTGTTCAGATATTCATCTTCTGAGTAATACTGTTCTTCATCTGACGGCATCACATCAAGGTCCTCTAATACAAAAAACAGGACGCACCATGAGACAAATGAAATTTAAAAGTTAAATTATAGTACACCTCCAACTTTCAATCGGCCGTATTCTGACTTTCTGTAATTGAGGATCAACCTTCTGATCGGCTAATTTTAAAGGTTTTTCTTTTTTTTTTTTTTTAACTTACGTTCTGCACTGGGCTGTGGATTGCTTATGTCTGGGAGAAAAACCTCAAATAAAAAGATAAACAATAAAAAATCCATTGGGAAATAGATGTGATTGATCCAGCTATCTACTGTCTGCGCAGGGCTTTCTTTTCGTGGCCCAGGAGGCCCGAAGACTCCGTAGGACATTATGACATCACTGGGAAAGAGAACGCCAGGGAAATGCCCAGAGCTTTGTGGCTCCATATTATGGCCATTTCATTCTTGGTGTCAAGATGGTTTTAGTTTTTAAAAAATAAACTTTTTTCTTTGAAAGGTAACAAATGTGTTTTTACAAAATAATTTTAGTTATTGGTCCATGAATTGAAATTCATCAGTCTTGTTGATAGTGACATAAAAACTTTAGGAACTTAGGGGTTGTTTCTAATGACAACATATGTTTCAGAGAGCTGCAATCTGCTAAAAACAAAACGACAACAAAATAAAATAAAATAAAAACCTAGTCAGAGAAAGCAAAACTAAAATCTTAATCCAAATACCCTCTAAGTTCTCATTCATAAACTATTTGACTACAATTCTTTAAGAAAAATTTTGTGAAACTCCTTTTTATTTTAAGAATTATTTTCATTATAAGACATGCTTGTTTTGTTTAAATATATTTTTTTCAACGCAATCCAACTTCTACTTCACATTTTAATGGAGAAAATTATCTAATATTTAACAGTTAAAAAGTTACTCCAGCATGAATAGTCTTGTACATGGATTACTTATGTAAAAACAATGAATGAACAATAAAGATAGAGAACTGATTGATATTTTTACAGGACCACCTAACTATGAAGTATGCTAGCTTTAATTATTATTGATGATAACCCCTCCACATCAGATGAAATCCATACTTACAACATAAACATCAGGAAAAACAGCATAATGTCGCAGGACTTTGTTTTCAGCGAGGGGGAAGGTCGTAAGTGAAGTAAAACCTGTGGTCTTTGGCTGACGGTGCCTGGTGACATGGCAGACTCAGCAGAGTCTTCACCTGACATTGAGAAGGAACACCCAGAGGCATGGCCAGCACCCACACAGGACCTATGAAGGACCGCTCAGATGTATGATCAGCATTTGTGACCTGAATGACCCATGAAGGTTATATTTCAAAAGTTTATTCCATTGAACTCCAATACAGTGAAATGGCCTACAGAAAGCTTGCAAAATCAACTGGTTTGGAAAACACTTGCTCTAAGGCCTTTCTTTAGATCAACAAGTCCAACATGTCAATGTTGCTCTAAAGACTAGAAACAAACTCCAGCAAGCAACCCTTTTCAAATGTTAACCATGTTTTGCCGCCAACAAACTAGTGCAATAGAGCATTTGCTGTCTGAGAACGCTCAGCAAGAATACAGATGAGTAGTCAGGTGGTGGTGGTGCACACCTTTAATCCCAGCACTTGGGAGGCGGAGACAGGAGGATCTCTATGAGTTCAAGGCCATCCTTGTCTACAGAGCAAGTTCCAGGACAGGCTCCAAAACTACAGAGAAATCCTGTCTCAAAAAAAAAAAAAAAAAAAAAAAGAATAGAGATGAGTATGTTACTTTGTTAGGTTGCCTTTCTAGTGGGTTTTTCAAAGCTTTTGTGTACACATGTGCATGTTGTATGCTTGCATCTGTGTGCACATGCATGTGCAGGCATCCAGAGGTTAGCCTGGATGTCATCCTCAGAAACAGTGCATGTCCCTTCTTGGTGTAGGAGGTGCTTCTTCATTTGTGTTGCTTTCATTGGTTGAATAAAGAAAACTGCCTTGGCCTTTTGATAGGGCAGAAATCAGGCAGGCAGAGTAGACAGGCTGGAATGCTGGGAGGAAGGGAAGTGTGGCAGATGCCCTGCTTCTCCGGCCCAAGATGGACACTGGTTAGACTCATGCCAGTAAGCCACATCCTCGTGGTGAATACAGATTATTAGAAATGGGCTGACTCAAGATGTAAGGGTTGGCCAAGAAGAGGCTAGAACTAATGGGCCAGGCAGAGTTTAAATGAATAAAGTTTCTGTGTAATTATTTCAGGTATAAGCTAGCTGGGACTAAAAGCAGGCCCGCGGCCGAGAGCTGGGTAGTGGGACACAGCCTTCTCCTCCGCATGTAACACCTTCTCTCTCCTAGCTCTTACAGCCTCTCACGCCTCAATCTCTCATTCTTTCTGCTCATCTGTCTTCTTTCTCCCATCTCTCCCCTCCCCCTTCTCTCCTCACTTTCCTATGCCCCGCCCATCTATATCTTTCCTCTCAATCTATGCTCTTTCCCCTCTCTTCCTCTCCTGCCTCTCTTCTATCCCTTTTATCTCTCACTCTCCTTTCTTCTCTCTTCTGTTTCTCTCCCCTCTATCTCCTCACCCTCTCTCCCTCATCTTTTCTCTTCATTCTCTCATTTTGTCTTCTCTCTCTACTCTCTCCCCTTTCCTATCTGTCCCCTTTCTCCCTCTGCACTCCCTTTTCCCTTTCTCTGCTCTTTCTCCTCTTCCATTTCTTCCTCTTCTCTCCCCCTCTACTCTCTCCATCTTTCTCTCTCCTCTCTCCCATCTCTTTCCTTTCTCTCTTCTATTTCCTCTTATTTCCCCTTTCTCCCATTTTATTCTCCTCTCTCTACCATTACCCTCACCCCTTCTCTCACTCCCCACTCTCTTCTCTCTTCCTTACATTCCACTTCCCCTTCCTCTATCTCCTAACTCTCCTTCCTCTCTCTGCCTTTTCTCCCCTCTCTGTATCATCTCTTCCCTGTCTCTCCTATCTTTCCTTCTCGCTCCTCCCTCATCACATTCTCATCTTTTCCCCTCTTCTCTCCTTCCCCTCTGTCTCCTTTGTCTCCACTCTCTTCTCTCTTTCCCCATCTATCTTCTCTCTCTACCTTTATCTCTCTTCCCTCCCTCCTCCTCTTATTCATACCTCATCTCTCCCTGCCCTCTTGTCTCTGTAGTCCCCCTCTCCCTTTACATCCTCCCTCTTGCCTCCACTTTCTCTCCCTTATCTCACATCTTCTTCCTCTCCTCTTTCCTCTCTAGCTCCTCACTCTCTCCTATCTCTCCCCTCACATTTTCTCCTCACTCTCTCACTATTGTTCCCTCTGTACTCTTCTCTTTCTCTCTCTCTCACGCACTCTCTCCTCAATCCCCCATTTTCCTTCTTCCCTCCTACTCCATTCTCATGCCTCCCACCCCTCTTTCACCTCTCACTGTGTTCTCTACTACCTTTCTCTGCCCTTACCCTCACCCCTTCTCTCCTCATCTCTGTTTCGGCTCTGTCTCTCACTCATATTGCACGCTTCCCTTTCTCTCCTCCTGTTTCTGTCTCCTTTCCTGTATCTCTCTTTCTCTCTCCTATATCACCCCTCTCGTTTCCCCTCTCTTGCTGTTATTCTCTCCTCTCTCTCTCTCTCTCTCTCTCTCTCTCTCTCTCTCTCCTCTATCTAATGTGCATTAATAACATAGCATACTTGTGTAGATATGCAAATACCTGAAATAGAACATGAGGTCACATTTTTTTTTTTGGAATAGTGTATATCCCTGGGATATAAATAGAGGTTATGGTACAGCAACAATAATGAGAAAGAAAGAGAGAGGGGAGAGAGAAGAGAAGGGACAGGAGCATGAGGAAGGTCACAGAGGAGAGAAAGAAGAGAGATGGAACACAGAGAGGGAATGGTGAGAGGAGAGTGATGTGGGAGGAGGGCTAGAGACAGGAGAGGGGGACAGAAAGGTGTATATAGATTTTTCTTTGGACTGCCAGCTCATAAGAAATGACACAAAGACTTATTAATTATGAAAACTCAGCCCATAACTTAGACTTGTCCCATTAGCTTTAATAACTTAAATAAATCCATTTCTGTTCATCTATGTGTGTCCATGTGACTAATGGCTTTTACTTTTCCTCCTGCACATCCATCTGCTCCCTGTCTCCATTGGTGTCTCCTCCTTTCTTCTTCTCAGAGCTCTCTGTCCCCAGAAGTCCCACCTAACCTATTTCTGCTCACCTAATTGCCATTGGCTCTTTATTAAACCAATCATGGTAACACATATTCACACAAAGTAAAGGAATATTCCACAACAGAGAAATGAGAGAGATGAGATGGAGAAGAGAGGAAAAAGAAGGGGAGATAGACAAATGAGAGAAGAAAGAGAAAATGAGAGACAGAAAAGATACAGGGAGAGTGAGAGAGGAAAGGGATGAGAGATGAAGTCAGGAAAGAGAAGAGAGGAGTTAGGAAGAAGTGAAAGGAAAGTGATGAGACAATGAGAGAGGCCAGACAGATGGAGAGGAGTGAGAGGGGAAAGAGAGAGGGAGAGGTGAGGGAGCATGAGAGGAGAGAGGAGGAGAGAAGAGAGAGAGAGGTGAGGGAGCATGTTGAGGGACTATAGAGAGGGAGTTGAGACAGAGGGGGAGAAAGTGGAGAGGAGAGAGTCACCAGGGAGAGCAACAGATGAGAGAGAGGATAGAGTTATGAGAGAAATGAAGAGAAGTGAGAGAGATGAGAGAAGAGCGTGAGAGATGGAGAGAAAGAGGTAATAGAGGTAAGGGGGGAGAGAGGGAAGACAATGGAAGGAGAGAGAGCAAAGACATGGAGGACAGAAGGTAGAGAGAGAAGAGAAAGACAGGGAGAGAGGCACTTCCAGCATTCTAAACTGTAGGAGCACAGAATCTGGGTACAGAATTCTGTGTAGGCACACAGAATCTACTCCAAGTAGAGTCCTGCTGTGGTATCACATGAATGTTCAGGCCTATAAAGTACTTCTGTCTTCTTTGATGTTAGTGCACAGCGCCTTGTTCTGCATAACAAGTGTACATAGACTTTTTTTTTGCAGAGATTCCATTCTGTAGTGCTTTGTCATAGACCATTTATGGTGCTCAACTAGGACATGAACTTGTAGTGATACGCTAGAATGTTGTAAGAGATGAGTGGGCCATGTTCCCGGTGCCCAGCTAGCTTAACCCCCAAAATAACCACACAGAAATTGTATTAATTAAATTACTGCTTGGCCCATAAGCTCTAGCCTCTTATTGGCTAACTCTCACACCTTGATTCAACCCATTCCTAATAATCTGTATGTCACCATGAGGTTGTGGTTTACCAGAAAAGAGTCAGCATGTCTGACCTGGCAGCTTCATGGTGGCTCTTTCTGCCTGCCTTCTTTCTCCCAGGATTCAGTTCTCTTTTCCCCCACCTATCTAAGTTCCGCCCTATCAAAAGGCCAAGGCAGTTTCTTTATTCAACCAATGAAAGCAACACAAATACAGAAGGACCTCCTACAACATTTCCCCTTTTCTGTTTAAACAAAAAAGAAAGGCTTTAACTTTAACATAGTAAAATTACATATAACAAAACAGTTATCAAGCAAGAATTACAGTTACCATATTTATATCTACTTTATCTTTTATCATAACTAAGGAAAACTATAACTATCCATTCTTCAACTCCATCAAAGACTCCAGAAGGATATAATATTACCTAAGTAAATGAGAAATAAGCAACTTCCAAAACTCTAGAAATGACAGAGACATCTCACTGCCTGTACAGTCACCCAAAGTTTTTCTGTACCGTTGGGGCAACTATCTTCAGCTTACAAGTCCACCTGGTTGATAGGATGCCATGATACTGATAGTGCTACTACAAGACCTCTTTTGCGTACCAGCTGTACAAGAAGGTTCCAACTTGGTTAGCTGAAATGGTGCACATCTTTTACAACATTCTGGCCAGACCTCCACAAAATACTCAGAGACTATTTGCAATTTTACCAGACATTGATCTTGAAATTTAACCATCATTTTACTTTCACAGGATCCCCTAGAAAGAACGTCGCCCCCATGACAGCTGGAAGTAATTCTAGAGGACGACATCCCCTCTCCCAGCACAGTTTGTCCTCAGACTTAGGGACATCATTTAGGGCTTGATTGTAGTTGGTATACAGTTGAGGGTTGGGGAAGGAATTTTATAAGCTCAGGGATCTTTTGGAAAAAAAAAGAGAGAAAATTGGATGATGGGATAATAGAATGGTATTTGTGAGTTATTGTTTATGCATAATTACATTGGCATAGATTCTTGTATATGGATACAAAGTTAAATTATATTGACTATTGTATGCATGCATGCTTCTACCTCTGTTTACATTTTTATGTATTGATATATATATATATATTTACCATATTGCAGTGTACATTTCTACCTCTGATTAAGATACTTATATATTGTTTATGTATTGATATATATATTTACCGTATTGCATTGTATACTTGTACATTGTTTGCATTTGGAAGTCATTGTCCTCATTTATTGCACTGTTGTTTATTATCTTAGTCTTTAAGTTAGATGGGTATTAAGAATTATAGATTAATAGTCATCTATGTTTGTCATATTTATAGTTAGACTAATCAGGTGTTTTAGATACGTAGAGATTATATTCTGTATAAATAGATAATCTTCAACCTCTTCAAAGAGCTGTAGAAAATGGCATTTAATCTAATTTAGAGTTTAGTGGTAGTGAGACACAATCGCTCTTGGCAACACTGATCTATTCCCAAGAGATTGTTGAGCACCAAAGACACTCCACTTAGAGCTTGTCCTTTTTTTTGGCAAAACTGGCCTCTGGGCAAGGAACTGCCCATACCTCAACTACTGACAAAATACATAGTATCCAGAAATGGATAAGCAGAACTGTCAAATCTTGCCAAAACAGGGTAATATGGTTTTGGAAAATTTCTTGCCTTTAAAAATAATCTGTCAGTTATTCTAGGCCTTAGGCAAAGTTGGTTGCTTCAACGCTGCAAACGTGACTTTGGGTGATTGTCCAGGTAACCAGTTGTCTCTGTGATTTGTTGCATGTTTGGAAGTTGTTTGATTGCACTTCCTAATTACTCAGGTAATATTATTTCCCTTTTTGGATCTTTGATGGGGTTGAAGACTAGATAAATGTAGTTACTTTCCTCTCATGACTTGGCCAAGTTATTTATACAAGACTTAAGGTAGTTAGAATAGGATATTTGTTCTTATTGTATATAATTCTGTAGTAGGTTTAGAACTCTCTTACTTAAACAAAAGGGGGAGGTGCTGTGGGAGCTCTTTCCGCTCCTTCAGCCAATAGCCTTTGAGATAGCAGCCCATTGGGGTGTGGTCTCTTTCACTTTAAAAAGAAGCTGCAGCCCTCCTCTCACTCTCTTGCTTCAGACTCTGGTTCCTGTGACTAGATTCCTTTCCTGGTAGAGGGCTGTTGTCTAGGATGGTGTTCTGTAAGTTTTTCCCCCTCAAATAAATAACCCTTTTAATAATAATTCCAAACTGGTGTGGGATTGTTTCACGCATTACTAGACTATCCTGTGTGCTCCTTTCTAGTGCTTCCATGAGTCCTGATATTATAGATCCATGAATTTCTGCTGTGGTCTTACATTCGTGTGCTCTTCTCTAACAGTACCTCTGGGTGTGATGCATTAGTGTACAACCACTCTTGTTGCTGTACTGTTACTTCCATTGTGCCATGTACTTTTCCATCCCTATGCATTGCTCTGCTCCTAAAAATATGTGTGCTGCTGTTCAGGCATGTTCTGAGTTCTGCAAGTATATCCAAGTGCCTTGTTGTAAAAGCACACTGGTATATTGCTAAAGCAGTTGTACAATCAATGTTTGGAAAGATGTCATTATATAGTGCATTAGTATTGGATATGTGTGCAGTGACCTACTAGCACATTCATGTGCAGTGATGTGCAGTGATGTCCTTGTGTGCTTTTGTCTAGTGGTTCCATGAGTACTGATGTAGTACATCAGTGAATCTTGTTATAGTGTTATATTACTGTGCATTTTTGTTATAGTACATCTGTGTGCAGTTGTACTAAGACATCTATGTGTGTGGGTTTACAAGAAAAAGCATTATCAATTATGTACTATCCAATCCATGTGTGTTACTTTATATGTATTTCTAAGTGTGCAGTTATACTGGTAGACATAAGTAGGTTACTGTTCACAGACATCCGTGTGTTTTGATGTGCTAGTAAATACTTGGACGCACCAATATTAGGACATCAGTGTCCACTGCTCTTCTGCACTAGGACTTCAATGTTCATATAAACCTCTACAATAATATTATCATGTGCACTGCTTTCTACTAAGTCTATGATCATGTTTGCTGCAACAGACTTGTGTATGATACATTAGGAGCACAACCATTTTGCTGATGTATCATTACTTCCATTTGTACTGTGTCCATTCTGCTACAGTCAGTGCTCTACTACTGAAAAAATGTGCTCTTGTCCTAATTAAGGCATGTTCTGGCTTTACAAGTACACCTATCTGCTTTGTGGTAAATGCACATCAGTTTATACTGCATTATATACCAATTTGGACAAAGATTCTATTGTGTGGTGTTTTAGTATTAGGTGTGTGTGTACTTCTCTACTAGTACATTCATGCTAGTGATATAGCAATATAGTCTTGAGTGCTCCTGTCTAGTGTTTCCCTGAGTACTAATGTACTAACCCATGAATCCAGTTGTAGTATTATATTCATATGTGTGCATTCAGATGTCCATGTGTGCATCTTTACAAGAACATGTGTGATCATTCCTGTAATGGTGAATCCATGTCCTCAATCTTTACTTGTATTTCCATGTGTCCTGAAGTACTAACACACCCACATGGATAACAGTTCACGGATATTCACGTGTTCTGATGTGACAGTAAAAACATGCACATACCAATACCGGGACATCAGTGTGCTTTGGTCCACTTGTGCACTAGTGCTTCAATGTCCAGGTAAACTGTGATAATAATGTCCTTATGCACACTACTTTCTATTAAATCTGTGATAACTTCTGTTACAGAAACACTCTTTGTACAAGCATTCTTGTTCTATTGTTACTTCCATTTGTACTCTTCTCCCTGTCTTTCTCCCCCTCTCTCTAGGTTCTCTACAAGTCTTGCTGCTCCTTCTTTCTCCCCTTTATCTCTCTCTCCATTCTCTCACCTCTCTCTCTCCCCCTTTACTCTTGCTCTCTCTCCACCATTAATTCCATGACCAAATTCTTGCCTTTCAATCAATTCAAATATTACACGGACCAAATGTATCACAAACAAGCCTTGTCTTGGGGGAGCAGGCTGGAGTGTTCCCTGGAGTGTTGATAAAGACCCCTCTAGTCATCAGCCCGTGGTGGGAATTTGCAATTTTGCAGATTCATCCTAGATGCTCCCTTTTGGGACTTCAGGTGCTTCTCTTTTGCAGATTATTTGGGGTTCACTCAGAAAGCTGCTTTT
>PVIU01007514.1:0-90913 GCA_004026605.1 Ondatra zibethicus
TCTCTGTTTTCTTTATGTGGGCACTTAGTGCCATGAACTTTCCTCACATTAGCAACTTAACAGCAAAATAGAAACACAGAAAACAATACAAAGAATCAATGAAACAAAGAGCTGGTTCTTTGATAAAAATCAAAGATTGACGAATAAATAAAGGATCTTCAAAAATAGTGCCGGCATAATTGGAGAGGGGCATACAGAAGAATGCAAATAGATCTGTATTTGTCATCCTGCACAACACTCAAATACAAGTGGATCTGATACCTTAACATTAATCCAGATACACTGAACTTGGTAGGAGAGAAAATGGGACATTACCTTGAATGTATTGGCACAGGGGACAACTTCTTGTACATAACACCAGTAGCATGTACACTGTGATTGACAATTAATAAATGGAACCTCCTGAAACTGAAAAGTTTCTGGAAGACAAAAGACTTGATCAGTAAGACAAAACAATGGCCTACAGAATGAGAAAAGATCTTCACCAACCCCACATCTGACAAAGGGCTCATCTCCAAAATATATAAAAAACTCGAGAAGCCAAACATCAAAATATCAAATAATCTAATTAAAAATGGGGTACAGATTTAAACATAGAATTATCGAAAGAAGAATCTCAAATGGCCAAGAAACACTCAAAGAGCTGTACAACATCTTTAGCCATCAGAGAAATGCAAATCAAAATGACTCTAAGATACCATCTTACATCTATCAGAATGACTAAGAGCAAAAACACTTGCCAAACTCCTTTTATGGGGCTAAAATTACCCTGATACCCAAACCACACAAAGACATTACTAAGAAAAAGAGTTGTAGACCAATCTCATTCATGAATATTGATGCAAAAATACTCAATAAAATACTGGCAAACCAAATCCAAGAACACATCAGAAAAATCATCCACCGTGATAAAGTCGGCTTCATCTCAGAGATGCAGGGATGGTTCAACATACAAAAATCTGTCAAGGTAATCCACCATATAAACAAACTGAAAAATAAAAATCACTTGATTGTCTCATTAGATGTTGAAAATTTTTTTGACAAAATACAACATCCCTTCATGATAAAGGTCTTGGAGAGAGCAGGAATACAAGGAATATACTTAAACATAATAAGGCGATATACAGCAAGCCAACAGCCAACAGCAAACTAAATGGAGAGAAACTCCCAGTGATTCCACTGAAATCAGGACCAAGACAAGGTTGTCCACTCTCCCCATATCTATTCAATATAGTTCTTGAGGTCCTAGCTAGAGCAATAAGACACCAAAGGGAGATCAAGGGGATACAAATTGGAAAAGAAGAAGTCAAACTCTCACTGTTTGCTGATGATATGATAGTTTACATAATAATCCCAAAATTTATACCAAGGAACTTCTACAACTCATAAACACCTTCAGTAATGTAGCAGGATACAAGATTAACTCAAAAAAATCAGTAGCCCTCCTTTACACAGATGCTAAATGGGCTGAGAAAGAAAATAAAGAAACATCACCCTTCACAATAACTACAAATAACATAAAATATCTTGGAGTAACTCTAACCAAACAAGTAGAATACCTGTATGACAAGAACTTTGAAGAAAGAAATGGAAGAAGACACCAGAAAAATAGAAAGATCTCCCATGCTCTTGGGTTGGTAGAATTAACAGAGTAAAAATAGCAATCTTACCAAAAGCAATCTACAGATTCAATGCAATGCCCATCAAAATCCTAGAAAAATTCTTCACAGACCTCCAGAGAACAATACTCAACTTCATATGGAAAAGCCAAAAACCTAGGGTAGCCCAAACAACTCTGCACAATAAAAGAACTTCTGGAAGCATCACAGTCCCTGACTTCAAACTCTACTACAGAGCTACAGTACTGAAAACAGCCTGGTGTTGGCATAAAAACAGACAGGAAAACCAATAGAACCAAATCAAAGACCCAGATATCAATCCATACACCTACAAACATCGATTTTTGACAAAGAAGCAAAAAATATCAAATGGAAAAAAGAAAGAATTTTCAACAAATGGTGCTGGCATAACTGGATATCAACATGTAGAAGAATAAAAATAAATCCATATCTATCACCATGCACAAAAGTCAAGTTCAAATGGATCAAAGATCTTAACATAAAACCAACCATACTGAACCTCATAGAAGAGAAAGTATACTTGAACGCATTGACACAGGAGACCACTTCCTAAATATAACCCCAGTAGCACAGACACTGAGAGAAACAATTAATAAATGGGACCTCCAGAAATTGAAAAGCTTCTGTAAAGCAAAGGACATAGTCAACAAGACAAAACGACAGCCTACAGAATGGGAAAAGATCTTCACTAACCCCACATCAGACAGAGGTCTGATCTCCAAAATATACAAAGAATTCAAGAAATTGATCATCAAAAGAACAAATAAGCCAATAAAAAATGGGGTACGGACCTAAACAGAGAACTGTCAGCAGATAAATCTAAAGTGGCTGAAAGACACTTAAGGAAATGTTCAACATCCTTAGTCATCAGAGAAATGCAAATCAAACAACTCTGAAATTCCACCTTACACCTGTAAGAATGGCCAAGATCAAAAACACTGATGACAACTTATGCTGGATAGGATGTGGGCAAAGGAAACACTCCTCCATTGCTGGTGGGAGTGCAAACTGGTACAGCTGTTTTGGAAATTAGTATGGCGATTTCTCAGAAAATTAGGAAACAACCTTCCTCAAGACCCAGCAATACCACTTTAGGGTATATAACCAATGGATGCTCAATCATACCACAAGGACATGTGCTCAACTTTGTTCATAGCAGCATTGTTTGTCATAGCCAAATTCTAGAAACAACCTAAATGCCCCTCGACCTTAGAATGGATAAAGAAGATGTGGTACATTTACACAATGGAGTACTACACAGAAGAAAAAAATGATGACATCTTGAAATTTGCAGGCAAATGGATGGATCTAGAAACCATCATATTGAGTGAGGTAACCCAGACCCAGAAAGACAAATATAATATGTGCTCACTCATAAGTGGCTTCTAGATATAAAGCAAAGAAAGACCAGCCTGCAATTCACAATCCCAGAGAACCTGGACAAAAAGAGGACCCTAAAAGAGACATACGTTGATGATGAGTGGCCTCTGTCAACAATACATGGATCTAATCTTCATGGGAAATAGAAAAAGACAAGATCTCCTGATTAAATTAGGAGTGTGGGGATCATAGTGGAGTGTAGAAGGGGGGTGGAGAGGAAGGAAGGGGAGCAGAAAAAATATATAGCTCAATAAAAACTATTTAAAATATAAATTTAAAATTTAATAAAATATATTTTATGTGTATGGCATTTTTGGTTCCATGTATATTTGTAACCACAAATACGCCTGGTGCCCACAGATGCCAGAAGAGGATATTGGATCCCCTGGAACTGGAGTTATGGACAGTTATGAGCTGCCATGTGTGTGCTTGGAGCTCCTCTATGATAGCAGCCATTGCTTTTAACCATTAAGACATCACTCCAGTCATTCAAGAGGCAGATCTAACTGGTAGAAGGTAAAGAGCAAAAGCTTGCTGGAACTTTAGCTGAAAGGGACAGTTGGGTTTGACTGATCTTGGCTGTCGATTTTGGGTGCTCACTTAATCCATATGAGACCATTGTTACTAATAATCAGGACCTAAAGCCCATCACTGCAAGGGTTATTTCTATAAAGAGAACACAGGAGTAAGATGAAGAGCAGATGATAAAATTGTTTTAAATCTATAACTTCTTCAACAGGAAGTTCCTTTGCTCAATACAGTATCTACGGGAAGGAACAGATAAAGACATATGTTTTACCTTCCAGTAGTAATGATTACAACACACAAAAAAACCACATGATTTCCTGTCTGGTATAAGGGCTTTGGGAACCTGAAATTCTGCAGAAATCCTCCAGAAACAGGTGGCTTTTATCTAGGTCAACTCTAACTGCCCATTTCTTTCATTTCCTGGACTTGACATCCCCTCAAGCTGCGTATGACCAGAAGAATGCCTCTGACAAACAGTTCCTCTCCCTCTACAGAGGTCTGAGAAAGCCTCCAGGGTGGAGACACTGGATATGTAGCTGTAGACAGAAAGATTGTGCTTCACATCTGCCAGCCATGATCTGTGTGAGCCTAATTTGTCCACTGTGTTTTCTGTCCCAATAGCCCAGTGATATCACATTTGTTAAATGGGTGTTGCCATAGCAATAGATGGCCTACATATGAACAGGGCCCTGACACTGGGACAGGACAGCTGTCCATATCAGCAATGTCTGTTATTACAGGAGAGAGTTCACTAGACTTAATCCCTGATGATGCAGTCATCAGGAGCACCTGTGTCTTCTATTCTCCCTTTGCAGACCATGACATTCCTGTGAAGTCTCAGAAGCCCATCAGAACAGTTGGCTAAGGGCTCGTCACCTGTACAACTGTGCTCTCCATGCTGAGACTCAGAAAGACATGCCCACATGACCTAGCCTACCTATGGCTCTCATGGCAGTGCATTGACTGGATCCATGACCTAGGAGAGTCAGAGAGCTGATAAATCATTCTTCTCTCTTAGCTCTAACAGGTCAGATTCCAAGCCTGCCCTTACTTCACCAGCTCATTTAAAGGCAGGACTTCCTGGTGGTCAGTCTCCCCTCTAGTAAAATTCTATAGTTCCCTCAACCAGACCGTCTCTGAATCACAAGGTTTTCTTAGGGCTACAGTTATGGTGAGATCCACACAATCTGGGGTTGTTCTGATCTTTTGGATGAGTTACCCCACACACACACCCTACTCTCAACAGGGTGAATTCAGATGAAAGATTCTAACATCACAGTTTGTATCAACTGGGTGTGTCTTTAACTAACTCTTCAAACCCTAATGTGGGTGAAAAAATAAATTAAATTAAATAAAAACATTTTAAAAATCATGTATCGATCTGGATGTTGTTTGAAAAAACAATGATTCATTGGCACACATTGTCTCTCTGCCACTGTGTATAGGCCACAGTAAGCTTTAATGGATAGCTATTATAGCTCCGTAGCTCTGTCAACCACAGCTACCCTTTTTTATCAGTAAAAGTTTCTTTAGAGTAAAAATCTTTTTTCTTTTTTTCTTCTACTGCCATTCCCTGGCATATTAAAAGCAAACAGAACAGTGGGCAGTGGTGTCATACGTCTTTAATCCAAGCAATCAGGATGCAGGGGCAGGTGGATCTCTATGAGTTTGAGGCCAGTCTCATCAATAGAGCAGTGCCCAGGACAGCCAAGGCTGCACAGAGAAACCATGTCTCAAAAAGCAAACAAAAAAAAACTAATAGAATATTCTCACCTTCAGGGGTGTGTGCAACTGTATGAGTGAATTCAGCAGTGTGCGGAGAGTACCAGCAGGCTGAAAGTAAGGCAAGGAGATAGAAGGAAGACTTCTTGGTTAAGAGCACTGGCTGCTCTTTCAAAGGAAATGGGTTGAATTCCCAGCACATAGAAGTGGCTCACCATAACATTTAATTTCAATTCTAAGGAACCCTCATGCCTCTACTGGTCTCTGAATGCATTGCATGCAGGTGGTACACAGACACACATGTGGGCAAAACACTCATGAACATCAACAAATCTTGTAAATTCTTTTAAAAATAAGTAAAAACTGAGTCTAGAGGGAAGAGAGAGGAATCTTGGGCCCTTTGCATGTGGTGGAATACAGGGCCTGTGTTCTAAGCAGGTGTGTTCATCCTTCAACTTCAGTCTGAGGATCTGGGTGGATATACAGAATTTTGTGGAGAGAAGCAATGTGACATGGCCTCCTTTCAAAACATCATCTGCAATGTATGGGACTCCAGTCTCAGGTTTCTGGATGGATCGCCACAATTGCTTTCACATCTGCACACACTCAAGAGCATTTTGTGGGTAGAGGATGTCTTCCCCGTTTGCTTCTGATAGAGTCCCTGGGACATCTTTTCTCAATTTATTTTTATAAGACTTATTTCATTTTATGTATGCATATGGTCCTGTACAAACTGTGTGCAGGAGCCTTCTGATGCCAGGGAACTTCAGGGAATACCCTGGCCCTGGAGTGATAGGGGATTGGTTGTGAAGTCAACTAATATAGGTACTGGGAACTGAACTCAGGTCCTTTGGAAGAGCAACAAGTGCACTTAACCACTGACCTATTTCCTCAGCCCTCCCTTTTCATTTTCTTGCTTTGTGCATGGGAAAACTCTACTGTACAAATACAGAAGTTGGAAGACATGAGGGAATTGGGTCTATACCTCCATCATGTGGACATGGAATAGCATATCAGCCTTAGCAGCAAGTGCCTTTACCCACTGAGCCATCTGTTTGGCCAACCATAGTTAGATTATCATTTGGAGAATCACCATGTCATAGCTGGAAATTTAGTCTTCAAAATATAATGACCAATGGTGATAAACTTTGAGGAAGAAACAATTGGGCATTTCCCCATCCACTTAACACTTCCTGCTCACCAAGAGCTTCTTCCTGCTAAACTCTTTTCCCCCCTCTGTCCTCCCTAGGTACTCTGTGGTGTGGGAGTCCTTCTGTCTATGTGTTGCTTTCATTGGTTAATGAATAAAGAAACTGCCTTTGCCTGTTGATAGAGCAGAACTTAGGTAGAAGGGAAAACTAAATGGCATGCTGGGAGGAAGAAAGCAGCATCGGAGAGAAGCCATGGAGCTGCCAGAAACAGACGCTGGGAATTTTACCCAGTAAGCCACAGACTCATGGCAATACATAGATTAATAGAAATGGGTTAAATTAAGATGTAAGACTTAGCCAATAAGAAGCTAAAGCTGATGGGCCAAGCAGTGTTTTAATTAATACAGTTTCTGTGTGGTTATTTTGGTTCTGGGCGGCCAGGACAAACAAGGGCCTCCCTGTTACAAATTGAAGCTCCAACATGGTCGACTATATCCACATAAAACCTGAGAAAGCTTGAAAAGAAATTCTAGACACAAAAATACAGAGTTTAACACAACTTCTTGCTGTTTGATGGCGGCATGCTGCAGCTCCTTTAAGAAAGATTTTCCTGATTCAGCTATAGCAGGAAAAAAGTTGTGGCTGTTTTAAAATGCTGGCTTTCTGAACTATGCACAACCTCTGACTCTTTCAGGCAGGAGGTCAAGCTACAGAGCATTTGAGTGAGGTTTGTGAGCAGACTGCTGCAGCTTGCTTAATGGCATCATGGACTGGCTGTGTGCCTAGAAGTGGGGCGGTGTGCACAGCTCAGAGGTGCAAACAGCTCCGTCACACTAGACTGGGTGGGGCAAGCAGGCACTGACATATTACCTGAGTAATGATGCAGCTTAAGTTTTTAAGAAGTGCTTAGCATTTTAAGAAGTGATCCTGGACAGTATAGAATTACAGATACACAGTAGGACAGATTCAAACATAAAACACCTATAAATGGGACATAATGTTGGATAAATGTACGTAAGTTTGGAAGAGAGAAGACAAAGAGTATAGAAAGTCATAAAATAAAGTTAATGCTTTTAAGAAGAAATGTAAAGTCCTTACAAAAACAGAGTACAGGCAGTCATAGATTAAAGGAGTAAAAAAATAAAATAAATATTAAAAAGTAATAGAGTAAAAACAAGCCACATAAAGATGGAAAATTTACAGAGTCTGAATTATGTATATTATTGTGTTTTATTTGAATTTTTTGACTGTGAAGGAGCTAAGTACAGAAAGACATTTCCTTGTATGGGCTGCAAAGCTAAACCAGAATGTATATTATAAAGGTATCTTGACTTCAGAATTTGGGTCTAAGGATATGGTGCTTTGGAAAAGAGGTTCTTCTTTTGTTTTTGCAGGAGATAAGAACCTGTGGATTGCTTCTAGACCAATATGGTTTGATAAACTGTGTCCCCCTGAAAGGTCGCTGTGAACACCCTCAAAAAATTACTTCGCCAGCAGAGGAGAGGGTGCCAGAACTAGCCTTGTCCCAGAGTCACATTGATGAATATCTTGATCACCACCATAGAAATTTTGTCCAATGGATGGAGGTAGAGACAGAAGACCCACATTCACATCAGAGCAATGGACTGAGCTCCCAAGGTCTAGTGGAAGGGCAGAAGGTGGGAGAAGAGGAGCAAGGAAGTTAGGGTGAGGGGCTGGTCCACCTACTGAGACAGTGTGCCTGAACTAATGGGACCACACCAAATCCAGCTGGACTGGGACTGAACGAGCATATGATCAAACTGGACTCTCTGAATGTGGCGGCCAATGGGGGCAGACCGAGAAGCCATCAACAATGACACCAGGACCTATCTCTTCTGCATGTATTATCTTTTTGGGAACCTAGTCTTTTTGAATGCACACCTTCCTAGGCCAGGATGGAGGAGGGAGGGCCTTGGACTTCCAACAGGGCAGGGCACCATGCCCTCTTTTAAGGAAGAAGGGGGAGAGAAAAGGGGTGGGGGAGCGGGAGGGGACTGGGAGAAGGGGAAGAAATGTAAAATTTTTATTTATTTTTTTGAATGGAAAAAAATAAAAGAATACGAAAAAAAATTACTTCACCCAACTGGCAACTGAGATGAACCTAACACACAGGATGCACCATGAAAGACCTGATTAACAGCACCCCCAAACAGCAGGAAGTAGTATGGACAAATCTACACCCATATTGCCTATAAATGTTTACTTACATTTAGAGGGGGATATGATATAGATATGAATAATTTGCATTGGTATGATCCTGGTTTATTGATACAAATTTAAGGTCATTTTTATTATATGTATATGTATTTCTGATCTTGATTAAGGTATTTTGTTTGTGTAGTTCATTTAAAAATCTAATGTATAGGGGCTGGAGAGATGGCTCAGTGGCTAAGAGCACTGCCTGCTCTTCCAAAGGTCCTGAGTTCAATTCCCAGCAACCACATGGTGGCTCACAACCACCTGTAATGAGATCTGGTACCCTCTTCTGGCCTGCAGGCATGCATGTAGGCAGACCACTGTATATTTAATAAATAAATAAATCTTTAAAAAATCTAATGTATAATTAAGAAATATATGTTAATAAATAATCATCTATAATAGTCAAGCTTATTTGTAGTCATGTTAGTTAGATTTTCTAGATGTATAGAGATATATTTCAGTTAGATAAGTATTCTTCAAATCTTTCAGAGACCTTCAGATATGGCATTTAAAATGTTTTTAAAAATTTAGGACTTTTCATGACAGTAAGACATATCTGCTCCTGGCAGCACCAAGCTACTTCAAGAGGAATATAGGCATCAAAGAGGCTCCTTAGAGAGTTGGTTAGCCATTTGGGCAAGAAACTGCTCTTGCCTGGATTGCTTAACTGGTCATTCAGTACCTTCAGAGAAATGACTACTGAACTTGCCTACAGGTGAGACAATCCTTCAGAGTTCCTGCTTCACGACAGAGTCTGTGAGACATTCTTCAGGATACCAAAAAAAAAGTGACTGAACTGTCTTTGAAATTTCCTGCTTCATGGAAAAGTCTGCTGGATACTATGGATCTGTAGGCTGAAGATGGATGCCCTAACAATACAGAGGATCTTTGGGAGACTGTCCAGGCAGCAAGATGTCTCTGTCATTTCTAGAGTTCTGAAAGTTGCTTACAATGCACTTCCTGTTGACTTAAGTAATATATCCTTTTGGAGTCTTCGATAAAGTTGAGGAATAGATAGTTACAGTTATAGTTTTCCTTAGTTATGATAAAAGATAAAGTAGATATAAATGTTTTAACTAGTTCTTGGTTGATACCTGTCTTGTTATATGTAATATATAGTATTTTACTATACTAAACTTAAAAACTTCCTTTTTATTTAAACAGAAAAGGAGAAATGGTGTGGGAAGTTCTGTCTATGTGCTGCTTTTATTGGTTAATGAATAAATCTGTTTCGGCCAGTGGCTTAGCAGAATAGGGCAAAGTGGGAGTTCAAGCAGATAGAAGAGGAGAGAAATGGAGGGTGTTCTTAGAAGAGGCTCCTCAACCCCTCTCCATGATCATTCTCTTTGTATCTATTTCTTATTCTCTCACTCTCTCTAGCTCTCTCTTATTTTCACTTATTTTTAAAACTTTCAAAAGTACATCTTTTAGAATTTTCTACATGCATATTATATTTACATCTTTCCTACCCTTCCCTCTCCCACTCTACTTCCTCTCATGATTTCCACTCCCTCTCAATTTCTTGACTTATTTTTTAATTATTATTACATATATTCATGTATAAATAAATAAATGTATAAATACAATCTGATGGGCCCATTTAGTGTTGCCCATGTGTATATGTGTTTATGGTTGACCACATGGGATTAGAGGCTCATCCCTAGAGAACACTGACTCTCCTTCTCTCAGAAATCATTAACTACCTAGAGCTCTTTATTAGGAGTGGAGTCTCTTAAGATTCGACAAGGATGACTCCAGCTAAGAGCCTAAGCAATAGAGGAGAGGGTGCCCAAACTGGCTTTGCCCTGTAGTCAGGCTGATGATTATCTTAAATACCACCATAGAACCTTCATCCAGCAACTGATGGAAACAAAGGCAGAGACCCACATCAGAGCACTGGACTGAACTCCCAAGATCCAGTTGAAGAGTGGAAGGAATGAGAATATAATCAAAGAGGTCAAGGCCATGAAGTGTTCATCCACTGAAACAGTCTACCTGAGCTAATGGGAGCTCACCAACTCCAACTGGACTTGGAAGGAACAAGTATAGGACCAAACTAGACCCTCTGAATGTGGTTGACAGTTGCATGGCTGAGGCAAACTGAGAGGCCACTTGGCAGTGGCACTGGGATTTATCTCTACTGCATGTACTGGCTTTTTTGGGATCCTATTCTCTTTGAATGTATAACTTGCTCAGCCTAGATGTAGTAGAGAGGGCCTTGGACCTTCCACAAGGCAAAGTGCCTTACCTTCTCTTAGGATTAGATGGGGGTGGGTGGGAGGGTGTGTGGAGGGGAAGGTAGGAGAGGAGGGAGTAGGAATTTGCTTTGGTATTTTTTTAAATCTAATAAATAAATAAAAGAGATTTTTCCCATATATCCTGCCATGTCAATTGTTACTATCATTTTTCAGGTCTATTTATGCAACCATATGGTTGACTTTTCTTGGGTACAGCTTCTCTGTAATATTTAGAATACACAACCTCACAGCAGATGTCCTGGTATTCTGCCTCTTACATTACTTCCAATCCTCTTCTGAGATGTACCCTGAACCTCAAACAAGGGGTTGTGTTGTAGATAAATCAGGTATGACTGGACAACTCACAGTGTCTATCTTAGTTATGATTTTATTGCTATGAAGAGACACTGTGAACATGACAACTCTTTAAAGTAAAACATTTAATTGGGGCTGGCTTATAGTTTCCAGAGGTTTAGTACATTATCATGGCAAATGCATGGACATGTAGGCAGGCATGGTGTTAGAGAAGTTGAGAATTCCACAGCTTGATCCTCAGACAGAAAGAGACTGTGAGCCACACTGTGAGCCTTACTGTATGAGACTTCAAAGCCTACCTCCAAATGACAAACTTCCTCTAACAAGGCCACACCTACCCAAACAAACTACCTCCTAGTAGTTCAACTCCCTAAAGGACAAGAATTCAAACATGAAAGGCTATTGGGAACATTCCTATACATACCACCACAGCATCCATTGTTTTCTCTTTGGATTATTTTTGGATTTCTTTCACGGTCTCTGTGCAAAAAAAAAACCCAGCATCTTTAATGTAGGGCTATAGCTACACTTGTCTGTGCAAATAAGGATGTGTATTTAGAATGAACCTAGAAATTAAACTGACTTTGGAAAGTAGCCATTAATGATTCTCCTCTATAATCCATAAGATCATTATCCATATACAGTTGATTGCATTCCAGTACCAGCCATTATTTTCCTCCTTTTGAGCAGCCTAATATCCAGTTGGACAGTTGTTGGTTACCACCAAGGGATAACTGCTAGTCTCACAGATTTAGGGATATCTTTCCATGCTGGTCATTACTGTCATTTGTAGGCATCACAAATGAGTATAGCAATTGATTGTTTTCCTCTGTTGTCAGCTTGCATAGAGTCTTCAAGTACTATAATCCATCAAACTGGAAATTCAGCTCCCTGACCACTACCCAGAGTAAGTCATAGAATGCTTCTCAGGAACAAGAATTGAAAGATTTCTATAATAACTTCACACAGTATCTGAGGGTCACCTCAGTTCTAATTCTCTTGCTCTAACTGTCTATAATGTCTTAGCTCTAATTCTTTAGTTCCAATTCTGCAATTCTAAATCTTTGGTTTCAACTCTCTGCTTTATTTCTTTGCTCCAATTCTCTCTTCTTCTCTATTCACCTACCTACCTTAAATACATTTTTACAGGAGGCTTAATGCAATAATGAAAATTTACAAGAGTTACAACTCATTGGTCAAGCACATTCCTTTGGGTGAGAGATAAGGTCAGAGCCCTTTACCATGCCATTGCAATGTTTCAAGGTTTCTGGAGTAAGATTGTGACTAGAGGGAGGGGCCACAGTGCCCTCTGAGACAAACTTCTAGACATAGGTCTTTTATCTGCCAAACTTGGCAAGCAAAGAATTTGTGGAATTTTTTAGGCTGCTTTGCACTAATAACCTTGGTTAGACTCCTGCAAATATGACTTTGTATATAACTGTAAAGTTTTAAATTTATGATCCATTTACAAAAACCTTTAGTCTAGTCTGAACTTGCTCTGAGGTAAAAATTAGTTAATTGTATGCAGTTTGTCTTAGACTGATAAGAAATTGTTGCTTTCTGATATTAGTCTGAGTAAAAGAAACAAAGTGGCTTTTAAGGGTCTCACAGTCCTCGTGAGTTAATAGATCTTGTTATGAAGCATATCCTAGTGTATTTCTGTATATGAAAATCATTAAGATAAAGAAAAGTCATCTTCCTGACTATCCACAGATATATGTGTGCCCAGCAGATATAATTTTTCACAAGATAAATACAAAAGCAGTTGGAAAACACCCAAACCTATTCTTAGGGGAAAAAATGAAATGACTCATGAAAGAAATTACAGGGGAAAACTGTTACCTGACCCATGATCATTCCAAGTGGGGCTCCCCATCAGAGAATCACATATCTGGTAGGGCAGCCTGTTGAAACTAGATATCACCTGCTGTATACTCCCATTACTTCTGACACAAAAAGGTCTAGTCCTCAGAGAAGAGGTTTCTGCATCAGATCCAACTAGATTTGTCTAGACTCATGGATCATTTCCTTATCCAGTCATTATCAAAGAGGCTTTCTCTGGTAGTAGATGGGAAGAGAACAGATGCAGACACTCACAACAAATACCATGTGTATAAGATAAAGGACCAATCAAAGAAACACACCCTGGCCCTGAAACCAGAGCCAAAAGGTTAAAACACACCCTGCTCCAGACCAATTAGTCATGAAAACCAACCAACCCCTTAGCATGAAAACTAACCAGTCCTGAGCATGAAAACAAACCAGTCCCTGAACACAAAACCCAGCCAATCTCTGAGCTTGCCCTGTAGTCAGACTGATGATTATCTTAAATATCACCATAGAGCCTTCATCCAGCAACTGATGGAGGCAGAGGCAGAGACCCATATCGGAGCACTGGACTGAGCTTCCAAAGTCCGACTGAAGAGTGGAAGGAATGAGTATATGAGCAAGGAGGTCAAGACCATGATGGGTTCATCCACTGAAACAGTTTACCTGAGCTAATGGGGCTCACCAACTCCAGCCGGACTGGGAAGGAACAAGCATTGGACTAAACTAGTTCCCCTGAATGTGGTTGGCAGTTGCATGGCTGGGGCAGACTGAGAGGCCACTGGCAGTAGCACCAGGATTTATCCCTACTGCATGTACTGGCCTTTTGGGATCCTACTCTCTTTGGATGTATAACTTGCTCAGCCTAGATATAGTAGGGAGGGCCTTGGCCCTTCCACAAGGCAATGTGCCTTACCCTCTCTGAGGATTAGATGGTGGTGGGGTGGGAGGGTGTGTGGAGGGAATAGGAGGAGGGGAGGGAGTGGGAACTTGGATTGGTATTTTTTTAAAATCTAATAAATTTTTTTAAAAAGTGCTAGAGCTAATGGGCCAAGAAGTGATTTTATTAAAAAAAAAAAAAAGAAAGAAAGAAATACCCCTCACTCTGCTGTAGGATGAGCGGTGAGGTCACTTAGTCATCACATTCAGAGTGACTGGGAGACTTGTCTTTGAACTGACTTGGTTGGAGACCTTACACTGATACTTTCCAGCATCCTCCCTCCTGACAGGATCTATTCTGAGTCCACACTTTGTTGGGGACAGAGTCATCCTCTCTAGATGAGGCAGACTCTGGTTATTGAAGATCCAACGGATGGAGACATCAGTGTCGGGTGAAATGCAGGTGAAGATCACAGATCTACGTCCTGTGACTGTGGTGTCACTGATTCGCACAATGGGCTGTGTCACAGACTCTGTGAAGAAACAGAGGAGAATACCAAATGGCAGTCGTCCAGAGAGTTCAACCAGGCCCTCTTTAGTTCAGACTTTATAGTCTTCCATGGGGGAGAATTTGTAGCTGTGACTGTAGACATAGCTTGTGCTTTGGATCTGTCACTCAGGGACTGTGGGACCCTTCTACAGGCACTGTGTCCTGTCTCAGTTTCCCTGTAATAGGGCACATAGTGCATGATCATTGCCGTGTCCATGAGTTAAGCTTAGTTATGACCAATGGTCTGAGCTTGGCGTGGGGGAGCTGCTGACATCAGCAGCATCTGTTACTATTTAGCTGCAGAAAAGAATTTTCTAGGCTGGACCCCTGCCGTGAAGGAGGAATCTGAAGTAGCTGCCTCCTCTGTTTCTTCCCTTGGTGCTTTGACCTTCCTGTGAAGTCTCATAAGTCCGTTAGAACAATAGGCTAATGGCCTGGACACCTGTTCACTGAGTAGCAAAAGGAGATGCACAGGTGACCTACCTAACTGCAGCTGTCATGGCAGTACACAGCTGGTTCTACACTCTATGGGACAGTCAGTAAAGCCCTGGTCCCTGTTAGCTCTGACAGGAAATCTAAACAGTTACAAAAAAGCTCCCCAGTGACACCCTGAATCCAGCTATGGGCAAAGTTTTGGAGTCAGGGCTTCCTGGTGCTCTCTGTGAGGACCCCATGGCTTCATCAGCCCGTGCCTGTCTGACTCCCACAGAGTCTTTCTGGGACATGTGGATGGTGAGAGCTCCAAGTGTCTGGGCTGCAGCTGACATCCTGGGGCTGAGTTTACACAGCACAGGTCCTCTTCTCTTCAGGTAAAAGACAGGTGAGGGGTTCTGACCTACTGCAGTTTGTCTACCCCATGTGTGTGCTGCAGTAGGGGCCCAAACCCCAGTGTGGGGACACAATGCAGTGGAGGAAAGGGCAGGCACAGCCCGATCCTGACGTGTTAGTGTATGAAGTGGGATCAGACACTTCAAGCAGTTGGAGACCAAAGAGAGTCACTTACTCTTTACATAAAAGTCCACATATGCTTTTTCAATTTTGGAATCTTTGTTTAAAACTGCTAGTGTGTAGATTCCTGCATCTTTCTCAGTGACCTGGAACATTAGGGATCCATCACTGAGCACCATCCCTCTTCTTCTGCGTTCAGGCCCCCAGGAGATGGAATTCTTGGCTCTGCTGTATTCTACAATTTTAAGGGCCTGGATGTTATTCTTTGATTTGTACCAGGTAAAGGCTAGCAGATCTTGTGGAAGATTATGAACTCGGAGAACAATGCCTTCCCCTTCAGCAGCATACTGAGGCACCGCTTGGATCATGAGTCGGGAAGAAGCTAGAGGGTTGCAGCATGAAGAAAGGGAAGCTGGAAAGGAAAAGAGAAAAAAAATCCATCACCTGAGGATCATTGTGCTTGGTGAAAAGGTGGTGACCTCCATCCTGAGCTGATGGATTCATCAGCCAGCAGGTGTGTGTGTGTGTGTGTGTGTGTGTGTGTGTGTGTGTGTGTGTGCGTGCGTGCGTGCGTGCGTGCGTGCGTGTGTGTGTAAAACCCACTTAATGAAGGGCAGAAACATGACTTCCTCCTTTCCACAGTGCCCCTGAAACCGTCATGTCCTCTGCATGGGTGTCTACATGGCTGCTCCCTCACTGCCCTCAGTCAGATACTATTCACACTCATGCACACTGGGGTTTGAGATGATGCCTCCCCTGAACTCAACAGGCCAAGATTTTTCTTCAGTTTTTTTTTTTGAGGCAACACTCAACCCCTAACTTCACCTCATAGATGCAGTTGCTTCTCTCTGTCAAGTAACCCTTAGGTCTGGGGCTGCATGGGGACTGTGGGCAATCTGATCTTCAAGATAGGCTCAAGTCTTTTAAAGGCTTGGGTACTAGTATTTGGGTACCAGTTTGGTTGGTTTTATGCCAACTGGACACAAGCTACAATCATTTGGCAAGACAAGGCCTCAGTTGAAAATGGCACCACCAGATTGGCTGGTGGGCAAAAATATAGTACATTTTTAATTGGGGATTGATATAGAAGGATTCAGACCAACGCACGCAGTTGAAGCCCTGGGCTAAGAGTTATGTGTAATAGAAGAGACCTGACTGAACACGCATGGAGAGCAAGCCAATAGGAAGCACTTCTCCATGGTCTCTGCACCAGTTCCTGGATTTTATTTATGACTCTCAATTTGAAGCTAATAAATACCCCAGTTTGACCTGGATGTTCTAAAACCATTTTTCTCTATCCGCTTTGAAAGGATGTACGAGTAGAGCACTAGAAAATGCTCCCATGGGTCCAGAGCCCCAAGAGACTGAACTGACCCTGGATGAGTTACTTTCCATCAAGGTCTTCCTTGATGCGGTGGATTCAGAATATGGAAGCTGATCTATTTGTCTCTACTAGTGTGTCCTGTAGTAAGTACTCAAACCTCCACATGGGGACACAGTGCAGAGGAGAGGGAAGGGAGGCTAAGCCGGCCACAACAGTCCTGTGTGTCCAACCCCACCCAGCAGTGAACAATCACAGAGAATCACTTACTGTGGACCTGGAGTTGCACCTGTGCTTCTTCACTTCTCATGTCTGTTCTCAGGATCCGTAGGGTGTACAATCCAGAGTCTTTCTGAGTGACACCATAAAGCAGCAGGGATCCATCACTGTACAGCGTCTCCCGGCCACTGTATGCAGGCCCCCACACAGTTGATTTCCTGTCTATTATGTATTGGGCAATCTCAAGTTTCTTGAACACAGTCATCTCTTTGAACCAGACAAAGGCTACTATATTCTCCGGGGGATTGTGAATAAGTAGAAGAACACTTCCCCCTTCAGCAACGCTGGGTGGCACTGATTCAATAGTGGGCTGGGCAGAAGTATCAAGGCGCCCACAGGTCCAAAGGAAAGCTAGAAGGAAAGAGAGTGAGCCATGAGATCCTGTTTCCTGAGCAGCTGTGTCCATTGCTCAGCCTAGCTTTGTGGGTGAGTGTCTCCCGGTCTTAGTTGGTGGAGATCAGCACATGGTATCCATGTTCTCAGTGTCCCTGCATTTATCATTTCGACTATATGACTTTCTCTCTTCAGTTGTCAATATTGCCCCAGTTTACTGCCCTCAGATCCCTGCTCACATTTACAGTGGGTAGTGTTGGGGGGCTGTCTTCTCAACCTCTTCCCTACAGACCCTGAGTCTTCACTCTCTGGCATTGTTGTTGTGTTCCTCTTCGGGTTGCAGCCAACACCTGAATTCACCATCTAGCTAGGTTATTTTCGAGTCCACAAAGACTGGGGCATTATTAAAAAAAAAAACTCAATCTGTCTTATTTAAAAACAAATGCTGCCTAGAAAAAAAAACTTGGATACCTGTAAGAGTCCCATGAACTGTGGGTAGGTCTGTGTTCAAAACACTGCTCTGCCCATCCACTCTCAAGGCTACTCAGTGTCCCTCTCCCCTTCTCTCCTTATGTTTCTGTCCTCTAGAACACACGGCAAGAGTCAAGGGTAATGACCATCCCTGTGACATGAGAAAATAACAGCTGGCCCTGGGGCTGCACTCTGCTGTGTCCTGGCCTTGGTCTCTAAGCACCAAATGATAGCATTGCACAACTGTGTGACACAGAAACCCATCTGGCCACGCAGTCTGCCCTGTGTTTTCAATGTTCAGTAAACATGGAATTTGCTCCCAGCAGGAAGGTGGCAGAGATATCTGTGAGGCTCCAAAGAGACCAGCTGAGTGATGAATGGAAAGAGAACAAATCTATTCACAATGGAGCCACCAATCGAAGTTCTGACCAAGGTCAAAGGCCCAGGATGGGTCAGGAGTCTCACATCCTGGGTGTGTGGGAGGAGGTGACCTGGTTCCTGGACTAAGGCTGTGAGCTCCTTTGTCTCACGCAAGATTTCAAGACCATGCTCCCACTCCCTCTGTTTGCTGAGCTGAGTAATGGGTCTTCCCATGTGCTCCATGGTCTTCTGAGATACTTTGGACCTCTGTCTAATTCGTTCCCCTTGGAGATTGTCTATTTCCCAAAGGAAACACTTAAAGGGAGTAATGGGGCATGATCACCTGGCAGAGTAACAGACACACTAAGAAGCCAGGAGGTCTGAGAACATTGTGACCATGATTTCCAGGTCTGAAAAAAACAGGGGTGGAACCAGCATACTAGGTAAGGTCTTTATTCAGGCAAATTCATTCCCACCAGATGATTTTGTGTCCTGATGCCACCCCTGGTGATCACTAGAGGAGCTGAGGTTCACATATGGGAGCTGTCACATCAGCATGGCCTGTAGCCATTTCCTGCAGAGAGAATTCCTTGAGCTGGACCCCAGAATACAATTGTCAGGAGGACCTGTGTCCTCTCTCTCTGTCCTGGTTTCCCTGACCTTCCTGTGAAGTCTCATAAGTCCACCAGAACAATAGGTAATGGCCTGGGCAGCTATCCCATTATGTTATCTGTACTCGGTCTCTGGAGATGTCTGGGGGACCTAGACTAAACATATCTCTCATGACAGGGCACAGGCTGGTTCCAAAGGTGCAGGACTTGAACTCCTGAAAAAGCATTGTTCCCTGCCATCAGGAAGTCAAAATCTAACCTTTGTAAAAATGCTTCTCAGGGCTAGCTGGAGTTGAGTCTGGAACACAGGTCCAGAGCCAGGACATCTTGGTTCTCACAACTCCGTGAGAATCCCAAATTATCCTCCGCCAGGCCCAGTGGTGATTGCCTCTGGGTCTTTCTCAGGGACATACATATTCCTGGTAAGAATCCCAAGGGTCAAGACAGAGGCTGATATCCTTGACTGAGTTACCCACCATCCACCTGTCTCAAGATGAAATCAAATAAAAAATTCTGATCTACTACACTATATGTGTCCCGCACAGAATATTGAAACCCCAAAACGTGGTTGCAATGCACAGGGGAGGAAGGCACAGGCCACTCTACTGTGGGTGTCCAGTGAAATGAACCCCAACCAGAACCCAGAATTCACAAAGATTCACTTACGGTACACATAGAGGTGCGTGGTTGTTGTTGACACAATCTCTCCGTGTCTATCTAAGGTTCGTAGGGTATAGAATCCTGTGTCCTTCTCGGTGACACTTTGGATCAGCAGGGATCCATTGTGGTACACTGTCTCTCTACCACTATGTGCAGGCCCTGTCGCACTTAAATTTTTGTTCAGTGCATATACTGCAATTCCGTGCTTCATGCTTGTCACCCCTTTGAACCAGGCGAAGGCTAGAAGATCCTCTGGCAGATTGTGGACATGGAGAAAGACGTCATCTCCACTGGCCACATGGGGTGGGACAGACTTAATGGTGATATAGTCAGTGGTGGATAGGCAGCAGCCTAAAAGTGAAGCTAGAAGGGAACAGGAAAACCACCAGTATTGAGCAGATATGATCATCACTCAGCTTAGGTGTGTGGTTAGGGCTGGGCCCACCCTCCTTGGTAGACATGAGCAACATGACTTTTATTGACTCAGAGTGTCTGGGTGTGTCGTTAACTCTCTTAGGGGCCCTCTACCGGGGTGTCTTCCTGGTTCCCTCCTAGTGTCCCACATCTCTCCCCATGTAGAGTATTTGGTATGAAGAGCAATGCCTCTCTGAACTCCTCCTCTGGAGAGTCCTCACTTTCTGTCATTTATCTCTGTTCCTTTTGTGATTCTAGTCAACCCATGGCTTCATCTTTCAGATATACTGACATCAGGTCCACTAGAACAAAGGCATTGTGAGGACAGGTATTAGTCTGATCTTTTTGTAAAGTTAAGTTCCTGGAAAAGATTCAGACATGGGTAGATAAAGAAATAAAGGAAAGGGGAAGGAAGGAAGGAAGGAAGGAAGGAAGGAAGGAAGGAAGGAAGGAAGGAAGGAGGAAGGTGCCCCCGTGGAATTATCTACATAGTTCCCAGTTTTGAGTTAATGACAGTAATTATATTCAAATGTGATTTAAATTATTTTAGAATTACTAATGTATTGTACGTATGTATTTATGAAGGCAGGTGTCTCCATCCATGCATGTGAAAGGTATGCCACAAATCTGCGTAGAGGAAAATGTCTCAGTGTGTGCAAGTGTGAGTGTATGCCATAACACCTGTGTGGACAAAAGTGTCTCTGTATGCCCATGTGTGGGTGCGTGAAACAGCACCTGTGTGGAGGGCAGAGAAGAATCTGCAGGAGTCTGTTCTCTCCATCTACCCTGTGGGTGCTGAGGACTGAATTCAGGGTGTCATGTCTCCACACACTGAGCCATCTTGGGCCCAGCCCTGTTTAATTTCTGTTTGGAGAATCACACTGTCATGGTTGGAGACATCAGGCTTCAGAACATGGTGGTCAATGTACTTCACTGTGAATATTGAGTGTTGGAGGCTTTTCTCTTCCCCTCATCATCTCCAGTCCACTGAACGCTCCAGGCTGCTGAAGCCTCTGTCCCTCACTGTACCTTCTGCCCCACGACTGCAAACAGAAACCCGGAGTCTCATCTCAGGCACCTGTCCTATTTAGGAGACCCCAGCCTGCTTCTGAGTTCCCCTCCTCATGCGTTCAGAGAGTGGGTCCACTTACCTGTGAGCAGGAGCCCCTGCCAGAGTGTGCACTCTTGGCAGAGAATCACCAAGGACACCCTCATCTGTCTTCTCACTGTGGAGTCCTCCCTCAGAGCTGGGTGCAGGAGCACTTCCCAGAATCCAGTGGGCTGTGGGTGGTGGGATTTATGTGCAAGGCTCTGCTCTGTCCCTCCACTCCCGGTGCTTCTGGCATCCATCTCACCTTCCCTTTATGTGTCTCCTCCAAGGAACACATTGAGCAACAATACTGATAAGCATCCCTATGCCCTTAGAGAACAATGGCTCATCCCAGAGCTGACACAGGCTGTGTCCTTGCCTTGGGTCTTTCAGCTCCAGTGGGAGCCTCCATCACGTCTATGTGTCCTTGTGACACAGAGACCCAACTGAGCACCCAGTCTGCCCTGTGTTCTCAATGATCTGGGAAGGTGGGCAGAGATGCCTGTGAAGGCTGGAAAGAGACCAGAAGAATGACCAGTAGGAATGAAGATCAATCCTGTATCATTAGTGTCACCAGTCAAAGTTCTGATCCAGAAGAGAGGGCCAGAAGCAGAAGTTGTGTGAGGAGTTTAATGTTCTCAGTGTTGGAGTTGAGGTGACCTGTGTGTCCTTGAAAGGACTGTAGGTTCCCTCTTTCCATGGAGGGTTTCAAAGCAACATCTTGTGCTGGCTGAGCTGTGTGTTGGGTGAGCCCATGTCCTCCCTGATCTTCCTAGGTTACCTTTACCCTTTGACTAGGTAATTCCCTTGTGGTAATCCTATTTTTGCATATGAGAGATACCAAGAAGGAGGTGACTCTCTTGTTCCCCAGGCAGAGAGGTTATCTCGGACAAAAGAAATAGAGTAGGGTTTAGGGAAGGAGTTCCATGTTAGTAGGGACAGGGATGGAAACCAGTCTGCTAGGCAAGGCCATCTTTCAGAGAAACAAGTTTCTGACTGTTGAGTGAGTGTCCTGATATCGCCCCCTGAAGATCGCTGGAAGAACCACAATCTCATGTCTAGGGTTACAGCAGGCCTGGCCAACAAGTGAACTGTGAGCTGCCCTGAAACCCTTAGCAGAGGTGGGATGCAGAACCCGTAGTCCTGTTCACTGTGTTCTTCAGAACTCCTGATTCCATTGAGTGTTTGGTGGGTCTATGCAGGGTTCCATATTTGTCCTGGGAAGCCCTGGACTAAAGTTGGAAGTAGTGTGCCTCTAGAAGATGGGGGTCCTTGGTAGGAGCCTTGTGCCCCCAAAATTTTCAAAGAAAAGTACTAGGAAAGTTTTCTTCAGGTTCAAAGGAGAGGACACTAATGTAGGGCCTGCACATACACTTGCTGCCCAATCTCTGGTGTCTAAGTCATTCATTCTCTTTGCCCACGGGGTGCTGAGGGGCTCTGCTCTTGAGTACAGAGAACATTGATTCCGATGAAGGTGTTGTCTGCTCTTCCCTGTACACTGTTCTAAATTTCTTTCTCTAGCTGTGATTTAAAAAAAAAAATACCCTGAGCAAAAGCAGTTCAGGAGAGTAAAGGTTGCATTTTCCCTACTAAGTTTGGGTCCTAGTGAAGGAATGAAGGAAGTCAAGGCCGAAAATGAGCTGCTTGAAGGTTAATTCCCTGGCTCATTCTCTCACTGTCTGCCTTATACTTAGCTGGCTTTCTTATACAACCTAGAACCATCTGCTTAGGGATGGTGTTGCCCACATCAGCCTGAGCCTTCCTGCATCAGTTAAGACAATCCATCACAGACACGTCCACAGCCAGAAACAATAAAGACAGTGACTCAGTTAAGACTCTTATTTCCCCCAGGTGACTTCAGACTGTGTCAAGGCGACAGCTAACACTAACTAGGACACTGTTTCAAACTGCTAAATCCTCCTCCTCCACAGGGGATGTCAAAGGAATTGCCCCATTCTCCAAGTAGTGTCCCTCTTTGTTTGCTGTGCTCCTGGTGTCCACTAAGAGCCAGGGCACAGCTCAAGGATGTCTACCCTGGGTCTCACTTTTCCCACTTCCCAGATCCTGAGCTCACGGACACTGTGACGTCCACCGCAGACACTGTGAGGAGTTAATGAAGCAGCTAAGTGTCATCCTGACTCGGGACAGGCCTCCCAGGCACAGTCATCACCTGCCTCTTCTGGAATCAGAGCAGAAGCCAATCACCTGGTGAGACAAGACAGGAGCTGGGAGCATTTTGGGTGAAGAAACATGAGCATGGTTCAGAGCACTGGGTGTTCCTTTTGGGTCATTGAGATCATGATATCAAATGGAGGGGATAGGAAGGCAGGAGTTAGTGACAGAAAGAAAAATCTACGTGACCTAAAGTACAACCTCTCCTCTCGGGAAGTTCCTCCCACCTAGGAGAAAGCCCTCCTCACATTCCAAGACCAATCCAGGGTCACCCAGGATAAATCACAGAGGCAAGTAGAGGAGGGAGCTGGAATTTCATGAGAAGGTTGGGATTTGTTTGTGCCCATGACACCAGCTTGGAATTAACCTCTGTATCTATTCATAAAAGCAAGGCTTCACCCAAGCTTAGTGTTGACATTTCAGGGATCGGTTTCCCAAGACCTGTAATTTTCTTCACTGTGGTCCTATTGAGGCAATAGCAGAGTTCTGGACATGAGAGTTATAGGATCCACTATTATTAGTAATGATGTTAGGGATAAAAACCTCTTGGAAGGATGATTGTGGCTTCTCATTGATTATCAAATTCATGGCAGGAGAGGCTGAGGTTTGTCCTTGAACGGAAATAAGTATTTGAGGGGTATATGATCTGGACATCTGGACCATCTGGAGCAAACAGAACAAAGGCACATTTGATGTCAGCAGAGGGAAGGGCAATCCTGATCTGCAGAAGGCCATAGTATCTCTCTGGGCTGTGCTATAACCTCAGCTGAGCAGGTCCCACCCAGAGCTGGGATGCAGATTGGTAGAAGAGTATTCATGCAGCAGGCACAAGCCCTGATCCATCTCGAGCACAGCACACAAACATCCCCACTGCACACTCACTTGTGCACTGAACCTGAGTCTGAGATGTCCCTTGTCTCCATCACCTGAGCCTCTCTAGGTAGGAGAAGTCCCTCCAGCCCATTCCAGCTCAATGCATGTTCTTGGGCTAGGCCAAGAGGCCCTGGCCAGCCTAGGTATCTGTGCGGTGGGTCTGTATCACCAACCCAATGGGACCAAGTGTCCTAGCTCTAGCCCTCTGTATTTCAGCAGTTGCAGCCTGGATGAATCAGCAAATACTCGTAGGGAATGTTCAGAGTGAATGGGTCACTTTGGATAACACTAAGTTTCAGATTTCACACTCACAGGGTCTTGTGTTAGTTGTGACACTGAATAAGTGAGAGTCCAGTTGCTCTCTGACAGTTCAGCCTGTCACCTTCTGAGAGGCTTTGACCACTTATCCTCCACAGGTAGGCTGTATTCTGACTCTCGGATTCATGCTTTCACTCTACCATCTTCGCCCTCCCTGGGGCTACAATTGTCACTTGTGATGGTGTGTGCTGTGCAGACAGCAGAGAGAAGAGGGCCCCCTGTAAGACCTCCAGTCCTCGCAAGGGCCTCTCTCAGCAAGTGTTGATCTCTGTAACCTCCATTCCCAATCCATGGCTTTGACAAACAGGCAAAAGATGAGTCACAGGCAGATGCAGGAGAACCTGAGTGCTCAGAGATGGTGGGCCTCCTGTACTGCGTGGGAGAAGCAGTGTTTGCCATGTGTGAGCTAAGCTGCAGAGCTTGGTGGTACAGACCTAGGATCTGGAGTCAGAGGACCATTGTCTCTCCTGAATCCTGCTGACTTCCAGCTGCACTGACCTCCAGGGCTCACTCTGGTCAGTGTCCTCCAAGGCTTTTCTGTACAAATCTGTCTTAGAGATGAGACATGGTGACACTCCCATTATACGACCACAACCGGTCCTCATAGCTTAATGTTTGAACGCATGCAAGCAAAACACCCACACACATGAAAATAAAATAAGATGCTTTAATAAATGAATCTTATTTATTTTTAAGTTTCCCCTTTAGACTGGCAGTTGGTGATTGCTGGGGATAACCTGTGAGTGGTCACTTAGAGAATGTTAGGTGATTGATAAACACCTTTCCTGGTAGACCATTACCAAGGATGATGGGACAAAGAAGAAACAAACCTAGACAAGCCAAATTATTGGCACAAATTAATGTATGAATGAATGGGCATGCCCTTGCCAAGCTCTTGCTAAAGTAGTTTTTGTTTTAAATGTCAGAAAACACTTGTTTTAAATTTTTCGGGACAGCCAGGGATGTTACACAGAGAGACCCTATCTTGAAGAGAGAGAGGGAGGGAGGAAGAGGGAAGGTGGGAGGGAGGGAAGAAGGAAGGAAGGAAGGAAGGAAGGAAGGAAGGAAGGAATGAAGGAAGGGAGGGAGGGAGGAAGACTAGCAAGATAGCTCAGCAATTAATAGCAGTGCAGCTGCTATTGGCATTTGGTTGCCAGCATCCACAAGATGGCTCAAATCAATCTGCAATTTCAGTTCCAGGGAATCCAATGCCCTCTTCTGGCCTCCAAGGGCACTGCATGCTGATGGTGCATAATCATGCAGGCAAGACACCCATACACAGAAAAATACATTTAAATTTTTTTAAAGAAACTAACCTGTGGGTGGATGTGGTGGCAAATGCACTTGAATGGCTGAAGCAGGAGGATGACAGGCTCTAGGGTGGGATATTGTCAGAGACAATCAAGTAAAACCTCAAAAATCTGCCACTGAAAAAAACTAAACTGGGCTACACGGGTTTCTGGGATCAATTGGTTTATTCTTCCAAATATCTAAACAATCTAATCTAAATCCTAGCACAGTGGTTGTCAGCCTTCTTAATGCTGCAACTCTTTAATACAGTTCCTCATGTTGTGGTAACCCCAACCATAAAAATATTTTTGCTGCTACTTCACAACTGTAATTTTGCTACTGTTATGAACTGTAATGTAGATACCTAGCACGCAGGATATCCCATATGCAATCTCTGTGAAAGGATTGTTTGAACCCCCAAAGTGGTCGTAACTCACAAGTTGAGAACCACTGTGCTAGCAGAACATGAACCATGGGAGGCCTTCATAATTAGGCCTCCCCTTTAGCTTCTACCTGCCTTCCTGCACACATCTACTTAGAACCTTCTCCTGTGCACATCTCTACCCATGCTGCCCCTTCAGTGTCCCCTCACTTGCCATAAGTCCCTTCACCTCCATGATGGGAGACAGACATGACCTCCCACCCATACTGTGAGGAACAAGATGGACCCAAGAATTCCTCTGAGGTCCTGATGAAAGGACAAAGGGAACTTTGGTCCTGAGTCCTCATCCAGGAGTGGACTTGACAAGGCTAGTCTGAGGGCAGAGCTGGTGCCATACAGGACTCAAAGTTACAATTTCTGAGGACCAACTCCTCCCTCTGGGTTGCAGTTCTCAGTACTAAGAGAGCTGTGTTTGGGCTAGCCCCTGTTCTCTTTGTCAGCATTGCCTAGCTTAGCTCTCTCCTGACCTTGGCTGTGCCCTCCCTGGATACCATACTTCTTAATCAACTTCATTGGCATAAGACATCAACTTCTGTAAGACCACCTGTGCCCAAGTATCAACTGTCTTCCTTATTTCTCATTTCTTCTATTTCTCTCCCCCAATTCTCACACTTGACACCTTGCCATTCAGGACCCTTATTCCCGTAGGTAGGTTCAGGTCAAGTGGTGACCAGACATGTGTTGCAAAATAGTTTTTACACTGTGTGAAGATGTGTCACTGTGATGGGTTTAATAAAGAGCTGAATGGTCAATAGCTAGGCAGGAGAGAATAGGTGGCATTTCTGGGAAAAGAGAGAGGTTGATTCATCAGAGACTCTGAAGAATCCATACATGCGGTACAGAACAGAGGTAACCAAACCACATGGCAGAATGTAGATTAATAGAGACAGGTTAATTTAAGTTGTAAGAGCTTGTTGGAAAAAAGTCTAAACTAAGGTCAAGCTTTCATAATTAATATTAAGTCCCTGTGTTGTTAATGGGGAGTTGTCAGTTCCACAAAAGAAAGTCTGATTACATTTGAGAAAGCTTGTTACATTTTGCACCCAAATATGCAAACATGGGGCTTGAGAAAGCTATGAAAAGTAAGGAGCTGGATGTGGCTCCTACATCCCACAATCTCTCATGCAGGCCAATGCTCACTGCTTACAGAGGTATGGCTCCCAGCCACTACCTGTGGGCTTGAGCCAGCTGCCAGTGCCATGTGCTAAACACAACTGTGGGATGGACAGACTGGCCCTTCAAGGCTAGGCTCATGGAGTCAGAGAACATTGCAGACACACAGAAAACCAGATCCAACACACACACAAAAAAAAAACCTCTAAAAATGATACAGTAGGTTTAAAATGTGCTTAGGTACTGAAGAAAGAAAAGAAAATGGATATAGACAGTCATAGAAAAAATATATTTTGATTGAGGGAGCCATTATGGGGCAGGCAAGAAACCTGGCACTACAGAAATTCCCAGGATTCCATAAGGATAACCCCAGCCAAGACTCTAAGCAATAGAGGAGAGGGTGCCCAAACTAACTTTGCCCTGTAGTCAGATCAATGAGTATCTTAAATGTCCATAGAACCTTCACCCAGCAACTGATGGAAACAGAGACAGAGACCCTCAGCGGAGCACTGGGCTGAGCTCCCAAAGTCCAGTTGAAGAGTGGGAGGAGTGAGAATATGAGCAAAGAGGTCAAGACCATGATGGGTTCACCCACTGAAACAGTTTACCTGAGCCAATAGGAGCTCAGCAACTCCAGCCAGACTGGAAAGGAACAAGCATTAGACAAAACTAGTCCCTCTCTGAATGTGGTTGACAGTAGCATGTCTGGGGCAGACTGCGGGGCCACTGGCAGTGGCACCAGAATTTATCTCTACTGTTTGTACTGGCTTTTTGGGAACACAGTCTCTTTGGATGGATACTTTGCTCAGCCTAGATATAGTAGGGAGGGCCTTGGACCTTCCCCAAAGCCCTTACCCTCTCTGAGGAGTGGATGTGGGTGGGGGAATAAATGGAGGGAATGGGAGGAGGGGAAGGAGTGGGAATTTAGATTGTGTATATATAATAAAAAAGATAGTTTGTTTTCTTTTTTAAAAAAATAAAAATAAAAAATAATACAGGCAATTAATACTGCAAAGAAAGAAAAAGAATGAAAGAAAGAAAGGAGGAAAGGAAGGAAGGAAGGAAGGAAGGAAGGAAGGAAGGAAGGAAGGAAGGAAGGAAGGAAGGCAGACAGAAGAGGTCTTTTTATCTCAAGAGGGTAACCACTGCTTTAGTTGCTTCATTTGTTTCTGCTCTAGTTCCTGCAATATATGCTAAAACGCTTGGAGAAGTTCTCACTTTCACTCTAAATACCTGCCCATGGTTCCCTAAAGACAGGTCTGGACATTTAAAGACATGGGAACATGAAAGTTTAAAGACAGAGGTTGAGAGATGGCTCAGCAGTTAAGAGCACATCTGGATGCTCTTCCAGAGGACCCGGGTTCAATTCCCAGCACCCACAGGCAGCTCACAGTTGTAACTCCAATACCAGTGGCTCTGACACCTTCACAGAGACATGCAAGCAGGCAAAACACCAATGCACATAAAATAAATAAATCTGGTTATCCTGTTTCCCGCTACATAGACATTATCATTCTGCTCATCTCCTGCTCAATTATTGACTATTGATATGTTCATTCAGTAAAATGGACATTGAACAGCCACAAGAAATCTTCCCCAACACTCAGGCCAGTGGTGAACTTGCTAAACGTCCTGCAGAAAATATGAAAGGAGAATCAGCCTTTGAAAGATCTAGAAAAGCAGATGAGATGGTTGAACTGCACATTTTGCTTCAGAGCAAGAATGCTGGGGCAGTGACTGGAAAAGGAAGCAAGCTCACTAAACAGACTCCAGTGCCAGTGTTTCCGTCCCAGACAATAGCCCCAGGAACACGCTGAATCTCAGTGCTGATAGTAAGACGATCAGAGAAATTCTGAAGACAATCATCTCTACCTTGGAAGGATACCTGCAGTTGCCATCACCCACTGCAACCATCCAGCTCCCGCTTGATTCTGATGCTGTGAAATGTGTTAGAAGACCCTGCTGGCCAGAGGTCACAGTTGATCATGGCCTGGCAGCTCTTTCCAAAGCTCAGAGACATGGGGACTGTCTCCCTGCCAGGAGACTTCCTGCTTTCTGCCTGCCCTTATCTGGACCCAGAGGACTAACTTTATCTGAAATCTGTCTCTAAGCCTGGTTGCCTGATTTACCTTTACCATTACCATTGGCACAGTTTCCCTGCTAGAAGTGTTCCCTGCTGCACCTATGGTAACTAAGACTTGTACTGGGAGCTTTGCTATAGGCCTCTGCTGCCACTATGAAGCCTCGTGATAGGACTGTGCCACTTAATACAAATTAGGGTTTGTCTCAGGTTCCCCAATCCTATAGATTTCCTATACTCTAGAATAAAGCTAAGCTGATTCACCAAAGTTGTCTCCCGGAGGGCTGTCTCTATCATACGCACAGCCATCCAAGCCCTGTTCCTTGCTTCTGCTTCCTCCACCCTCATAGACCAATGCACCAGTGATCTGGAGAAAGAAGAAGAACTATAGGAATGCTTACATTAGGAACCCTATAAAAGGGAGTGACTTTTGACTGGGAGTTGAGACTGTTGATTCATCCAAGTCTGGCAGGAGAAATTATTGGTGTAGAACGTGCTAAAACCAAAGCACTTTGAGAAAACACTCAGACAACAACAGAGCTTTTCAGGGAATGCTGTCCTCATTCTATGGACACAGATGCTCTTATTGTAGAAACACCTGATAGAGCTGGAGAGTGCTTCAATATCATCCTTGCCCTTATATCTGAGTGTCCCATCAAAGGACATGCACAACCTTGTGATCCCGACGTTTATGATGACACCTATGCTTATGGTGGCTTTATAATGAGGTTTGATGACCGCCCTGGATGTCCTGTGGGATTTCCCCTGTGGGCAAGGGGGATATTGACAGAACACCGCCTGGTCGGGTGAGTGTCCCATGCCTCCTTCTAAAAGAGATTATGATGGTATGAGCCCTCGTCGAGGATCTCCTCCACCTCCTCCTGATCCTGGTGGCCTCCGTGGCAGCAGAGCTTGGAATCTTCCTCCTCCTCCACCACAGTCACCCAGAGTGGGAGATCTAATGGCTCACAACAGAAGAGAAAGGCTGGGAGACTGATATGATGGCAAGGTTGGGTTCAGTGCTGATGAAACTTGGGACTGTGCAGTTAACACATGAAGCCCATCAGAAGGGCAAATGGCTTGTGAACCACAAGCTGGTTCTGGATATAATGATCCTAGGTAGGGGGTTGTGGCTCATCAGTGATCTCGGCAAACCTGTTATTTTTACACAAGTAACTAGTCCCAAAGATTTGGCTGGACCTATTATTGGCAAAGGTGGTCATCGGATTAAACAAATCTGTCATGAGTCAGAGCATTGATCAAAACTGATGAGCCTCTAGAAGAATCTGAAGATCGGATCGTTACCATTACAAGAACACAGGCCCAGATACAGAACACACAGTGTTTGTTGCGAAACAGTGTGAAGCAGTATTCAGGAAAGTTTTTCTAAGACTAATGAAGAACTGAAGGAGTCCTGAAACGTCTGCTTGTTTTGTTTTTAATACTCTCTGTTCACCTGCTTCATAAATGTTCTGCATCTGAGATGTACTGAAATCGTTGCTGTTCACCAGATGTAATGTTTCAGTTCCTTACAAACAGAGTTGGGGGCATACAAAAACATTTTGAAACATCAGCAGAGTGAGTGAATTTTATTTTTTGCTCATTGTTCGTGATTTTTAAAAAGTTCCCCCATGTAATTATTGTGAACACCTTGCTTTATGATCATGCTTTATAACATGGGGTGGGGAAGGGGGCAGCGAGGGAAGTGTGTGGTTGAAAGCTTCACCCCAGCCCCTGGCATCCATGTGTCTAGGAGTCTGGAATGCTTGGTTTGGGGCTTCACCCAGCCCCTGGCATCCATGTGTCTAGGAGTCTGGAATGCTTGGTTTGGGGCTTCACCCAGCCACTGGCATCCATGTGTCTAGGAGTCTGGAATGTTTGGGTGGAAAGTTCCATTCCAGGTCCCCTCCCCTGGGAGTTGCCTCAGTCCAGACTCCACTCTGAGAAAGCCTGCCAAATGGTGACCCCCTCCCCATAGAGGGTCAAAAAACACTCCTACAGGCTATTTAAACTGCCCCCCAGAGAATAAACACATGACTTTCCTGGTCTTCCTTCCCCCCCCCATCTCCATCCCTGGGGGCCCTGGAAGGAGAGCGCTGGCATCCATTAAACGTGGGCTTTTTCTAATTCGGTTTATTTGGTCTAATTCAGATTATTGCATCAGTGGAGAGGTTTTATCAGGACATAAAAACTTTTCAGGAAGTAATAGCCACATGTCCCTGGCATGTTCAGAGTGCTGAGCAGAATGTAATGATTCTTTCAAAAAAACATTTTATGATTTTTAAAATAAATTCAGTGAATCTGTTTTTGGTTGTCTGTTTTACTATAATAATTTTCAAATGGTGGTTGAATTTTCTAGCACACCCCTAAACTAAACACTAAATCTGATTTTCAGCTCCTCTGTTGGATATAAGTATACCTTTTGGGTACAGGCAAAATTCATTGGCAAATTCAATCTGGGTGGTTTCTTAAAGGTTGGAGAAGTGGCCTGATAAATTTCCATCTCATGTCCGTGCTTCTGATAAGGTTGGGGGTTTTTGCAAATATTTGCTACTTTCAACAATGTTCTGTGTTAGCTGTGGAGAACTAGGTGGGAGCACTGCCCCAAGAGCTGACCATTATGTTAAATATACATATTTAAGTATATGCCAGAATACTTAAGTATATGCAGTGAGCTTTATTGATCAGAATAACACTTGGTCATGGAAGTGGCTAATGCCAAGTAAATCCTGGTTATTTTCGTTAGATAATTTCTCACTTATAGATTTAAACTGTCAGCCTTCTAGTGTCTTGTTAGTTGAAAATTACATATAATATATATATACATATATATACTTGTGTTTCCATTGTATGCACAAGGAAAGAAAAAAGATATACCATTTCTCTACTGCGTGTTGAATTATGTAGGAAATGTTTGTGAATGATTCTAAAAAAAAAATTTAATGGGAAAAATTCCTGTGGATGTTTGTGTAGTAACTTGGCATCTGTATTGATAGCTCAACCTCACAATGCTAGTTTTGATGTGTACCCAATTTGAAAAGGGGTTGATTGATGCATGTAAAGTTTATTGAAATGTTCCTCTTGTAAGGAAATACAATAATTTAAATTTTAAAAAAAAAGTAAATTAAAAACAAAAACAGTTTTATATTGCTAGGTTTGCACTGTGGAACATGAAAGGAAACTGCTCAGGCTGGGCGGTGGTGGCTCACGCCTTTAATCCCAGCACTCGGGAGGCAGAGGCAGGTGGATCTCTGTGAGTTCGAGACCAGCCTGGTCTACAGAGCTAGTTCCAGGACAGGCTCCAAAGCCACAGAGAAACCCTGTCTCGAAAAACCAAAAAACAAAAAAAAAAGAAAGAAAGAAAGAAAGAAAGAAAGAAAGAAAGAAAGAAAGAAAGGAAACTGCTCAGACCCACAGCGCATGAAAGGGATTAGTTGTAGATCAACACCCCTGTGAATCTGTAAATCTGGTAGTTCTACTTCAAAACAGACACCAGGACTAAATAAAAAAAAAACATAAAAGTTCTGAGAACGAGGAAGCGGTGTAATTGAATTACTTCGCTTTGTGCTCCTCAAACTCCGTGCCTCGTTCCTGTAGCAAAATTACAGTTCTGAAGCAGCAACAAAAATAAATTTGTGGTTAGGAGTTCCTAGGAAATTTCCGATGGTCAGCACCCAAAGGATGGAGGAGGAAGCTTCTCTATTTTTAATGATACAATTTTAAAATCCCCTGAAACGGCTCCTTCTGAAATGGCTGAGTCAAGAGTCCCTCCTTCTTCATCACACACAGGATTGTGAAGCCTCCTCTTAAAGCTTTCTCTACTTCATTTGTGAAAGCCGGAGGGATCTGAGACCCCAGCTAAAGTATTTGGGGAGAGAGGGGGACTGCTCGATTTTTCCCGGGTTTTCCTGTACTGCAGCAGGGGATTTGACAGCGGAGGAGAAAGAGGGGCCCAGTGAAACATGGCGGCAGCAGGCTCCAGGCGCAGCGTCCCGCCCTGCTCTGCAGCCCCGCACTATCTCAAGACAATTGCACAGTCTCCACACAGCAGGTTTTACCAGCTCAGTTCAGGATGGCCGAGCGGTCTAAGGCGCTGTGTTCAGTTTAGATACTAACTGGGCTAATGAGCCAGTTAGTGAAAACCGAGCCGCTGCTATTTCCGGACCGAGTGTGAGTTTGGCTCTCCCACACCAAGTTCAAACATGTTTTTTCTCTATCTGTGCTTACTTAACCCCTTTCCTAGACCAGACAGGCTCCCTGGCTCTGTAACAGGGAAAAGGAGAACAAAAGAGACCAAGATACACAGAGTTAAGGTTAAAACCGAGCTGGTGACATTCCTTAGAGAGACTTGGAAAATTAACTTTCTCCTGCCATCCTCTAGTCTTCATTTTCTAAATGGCTCTCTCTCAGCTACCCACGGGTTCAGCTTCCCAGAACCAAGAATATGTTTCTGTTACTATTTTAACATTTTGTCTCAGTTCCGATACAATTTTTACCTGCTAACAGAAGAGTAACGTGGAACAAAGAGAGCAAAACATTTTGAGACTGGCAGATTTCAACAGAAAATCACGGGACAATTACAGCTGCTGCCACTGAAGAGCAGCTGAGGTCTCAGGAGGTGAAGGCTCCTACTCTGTTAGGGACACACGACTTCCATTGGGCAGTTGCTTTGGGTAAGAATAACTTATGTCTGTGTCTTTAAATATTATTTATACATATATACATATTTAAATATTATTTATACATATATATACATAAATATACACAAACTTTTAAAGACATTTTTACCTTTCCTCTCTCTTTAATTACAAGCTAATAACCAAATGGGTTTTTTTTTAAGGTCCAATACAGGGCTTCTGCCCTATCTTCTAAATTAATAGCCACTGTTTTCCCACCTTAAAATTAAAAAGGTGAAATCTACCTATATGACTACAAAAAGATATGGTATTAAATAATAAAATGTAAATATGAGATAATAATATTTTAATAAGTAAAAGGCATATATAAAAGATATAATAAAATTATTATTAATAAGGATTTATATGTAAAGATTAAAATATGTTTACAAAATGGATAACTAAAGACTTTTTAAGTTTTTTATAAGTTATAAAGATCTGGGTAAGTTACTTAAAGTACATAAAAATTGTGAAAAAACTTTTAAAAATTTTAAAAAATAATATATATGACATTAAAGTTTCTAAGGTCTAAGATTAACCATTACAAAAAAACTGAAAAATGTATGCCAAATCAAGGTGTATTTTAAAGTATCTGGCTTTTTCAGACTAAGGTAACTGTGTTCTGGATGTTTCTCTTGTGGTCCCTGCACTGCCCTCTGTAACTATACTGGGATATCATCCTCCTTTCCTCTTTATCGTTGGTGAGTCAGTACCGATGTGTCCTCTGATCTGCGTGACCCATAGGGACTATGACTTTGAAGTCTGGGAGGGATCCACTGTACAGTTTCTCAGAAACCATCAGTTCATTCATCACTTGAGTTTTTCAGTGTCTAATTACTCACAAGTCATCCCAGTGGATGGACATTCTCCAGTGTGCAGTGAGAATCTGCTGCCAGCACTTCAGAATGGAATTTCCCCTTGAATAGTATGCTCCAGGGCTCTAAAGAACTCTGTCTCTGAGTGGACAGCTTGAGGTGCTGCTCGACTTGTCCTGGAGGCGCTTGCCTGATCTGGATGAAGATAACTTCCTAGGACACCTTCATAGGCCACATCCTGTGATAGCAGTGGTCCTCCACCTTCCTAGTGCTTTAATACAGTTCCTCATGTCATGGTGACCCCAACCATAAAATCATTTTCGCTACTTCTTAACTGGAAGTTTGCCCCTGTAAATATCTGATATTTCTGACAGTCTTAGGTGACCCCTGTGAAAGTGTCATTTGACCCCGAAAGGGTCCTGCCCCACACGTTGAGAACTGCTGTGTTATAGCATCTCCAGAGGGGAATGTTCAGCCAAATCTTGGACTGTTAGCCACAGCCCTGAACAGTGCAAGTGCTTGTGGGACTTTTGGAGAAGATGAACAATTATGACCTGGTTATCCTTTCATATTGGACTCACTGCTTGCGTACTGGGAGTACTACCTGGGAGTTCCCGACCTAACAAGTACAAACTGCCCATTTTGTTAAACAGAGTGCTTATAATAAATACTTCTGTGTCTTTGGCAACACAAGGATATATAGACTCAAACCTGCAAGTTTCATTAAATGCTTTAGAAGCTGTGGTATTGCACCTAGGGATGCATACAAGCAGCACAACACCAGTTAACTCTACAGTGTCCTGCTGGCTTTATATATGTCTGTGTTACTCCTTTAAACTATAATGAATCTGAATGGAAGTGGGATTAATTAAAATTACTTACAGGGAATACGACATCACGAGAATGTTAGTTTAGCTTTATTAACACTCAGACAATTAGTCCAGTAACTGGGCTCTCCTCATCTTGCATTCACTTCCCCTTCTGCCCTAGCCAAAGATTTATTACAGGAAGTACAAGGATTCAATCCTTTTAACATCCTTCAACGTGTGTTCAGCATTATGCTCAAACTACTTACGTTGATGGCTCATTTGACAATATTAGGGCACATTTGTAGGGATATCGGGATCTTTTAGACATGCAGACATGAATTGCTCCATTCTTAAGAAGCAATTTAAGGTCCATCTGACCTTAAAAAATAAAAAGGGGGAATACGTGGTGGGTAGACAGCAACCCAGAACTTGGGCTGCACTGTAGCAAGCTGGTGAGCGGGGCTGATGGGTGGAGCTGATGGGTGGAGTTAATGGGTGACCAAGAAAGTAGTTTGTTTACCACCCAGCCACCAGAGGAAAAACGATGGAAGCCAGTCCCAGAAATCCCAGCAAACGCAGATTCACAGCCTTCCTGTGTGTCTCACTGCTGCTCCTGAGGGATCCAGGGCGATCCTGCCCCTGGGGTGAGCTTTGGGCAGGGTGGAAACCGTCCCTGTAAGGGGGTGGGGGGGGGATATGGAGTGCGTCTGAAGGCTTGACACTTGGGAAAGACTAGAAAAGAGGAAAAGTGCGAAGGAAAATGAAACTGCGGGTACTGACGGAAGGGAGGCTTTACTAACTGAAGATCACTGAGCCCTTTTGTGAAACATGACTCTGGCTGTGTGTGGTCACAGACTGGAGAGGCGTCACTGTCAGCTGGAGGGCACATGAGTCCTGGGGTGCACTGAGTACTGCTCTGAAGGGAGAAAGCTTCTCTCTTTAGCCTCTAGCTTGAGGGGTGGCCTTCTGGGAAGGAAGTGGGGTGTCTGCAGTCGGGGAAGGGTGCAGGGAGTGTCGGGCACAGTGACCAGAGATGGGGGAGGGATTTTAGTGTCCCCTGCCCTCAAGACACACACACTAAATCCTTGCGGGGTGGGCAATTAATGTAGGAGGGGCTTGTGACGAAACTAGCAGCTGGAGTGGAAGGGAAGAAGGTAAAAGGGAGCCATGGCAACTGGAAGGTGGTGTGGGGGAGGGTGTGCAGAAGGGAAGGGTCTGCCAGATGTTGGCAGGGAGGAGGCAGAGGTAGAGTCAAAAGGGCAAGTGCAAGTCACCCAGCTGAGAACCTCCCCTCCATTCCCCGATTCCCTGGATAGCTATAGAAGATTGTTCTTTTAACATTTGGAAAAATTGGTGGTGGTGCTGGTGGTGCTGGTGCTGGTGCTGGTGCTGGTGCTGGTGGTCTTTGTTGTTTGAGAGAGAGTCTCAGTCATCACAGTCACACTGTGCATCTATGGCTGTCCTGGAACTCGCTGTGTAGACCAGGCTGACCTTGAACGCATAGAGATCTGCCAGCCTCTACCTCCTAGTGCTGGCATTAAAGGTGTGCACCACCATGCCTGGCTAGAAGAATTAATTTTCTTAATGAGAAATAATAATTACTCTGTCTATCGTGTGTGTGCGTGCGCGCACACTCGCGTGTGTTAGCACATGAGTGCTCAGGATATTGCACAGGACAGAACAGCAGGGATCTTCCTCTATCGTCCTGTGACAGGGTCTCTCACTGACCCTGAGACTCATGGTTTCAGCAGTCTGGCCCGTGAGTTTTCAGGACTGCCTGCCTCTGCTCTTCCAAACTGGAGTTACAGGTGTGCAGTCAGACAGGTTCTGCTTTTTATGTGGGTGCTGGAGAATGGCATTCAGCTCCTAGTGTTTGCAGAGCAAGCCCTTTTACCCACTGGGCCATCTCTGTATCACCTAGTTACTCATTTTTGACAGTACCCTGTGGAACAGACGCTTAAAATAAATGCCACACTAGCTCAGAATTGAGAAATAGATAGTTATTTATTTAGGGGTAAACTCACAAATCAGAATTCTCTGCTTGAGCAGAGAACAGAGATTGAATCCAGCAATCCAACAATCTGAAAGAGCAGCCAGGGAAGAAAGAAAAAAGGGGCAGATGCAGGCTCTGCATCCGCATTTATAGTATGAGGCCACACCCCAGTAGGCAAGGAACCACAAGCTGTAAGATTTTCTACAGCACCTCCCACTTTTGTTTAAATAAGAGAGTTCTAAGTCTAATACAAATTACATACAATAAGAACAAATATCCTATCCTAACTAGTTTAAGTCTTGTATAATAAATAACTTGGCCAAGTCATGAGAGGAAAGTAACTGCAATTATCTAGTCTTCAACCCCATCAAAGATCCTACTTACCTGAGTAAGCAGGAAGTGTAATCAAGCAACTTCCAAAGTGTGCAACAAATGACAGAGACAGCTGGTTACCTGGGCAATCACCCGAAGTCTCATTTGCAACCTTGAAGCAACCAACTTTGGCTAAGGCCTAGAATAACTGACAGACCATTTTCAAAGGCAGGAAATTTTTCAAAACACTCTTACCCTGTCTTGGCAAGAGTTGACAGTCCTGCTTATCCATTTCCGGATACTATGTATCTTGTTAGTGGTTGAGACTGGGCATTTCTTTGCACAAAGGCCAATTTTGCCAAGAAGAAAACAAGCTCCAAGTGGAGTGTCTTCAGTGCTCAACATTCTCTCGGGAATAAATTGGTGCTGCCAGGAGCAATTGTGTCTCACTTCAACAGAACCCTAAGTTATTTAAATGCCATTTTCTACAGCTCTTTGAAGTGGTTGAAGATTATCTATCTATGCAGAATATAATCTCTATGTCTCTAAAGAAGCTGATTAATCTAAGTATGACAAACATAGATGACTATTGATCTATAATTCTTAATACCTATGTAACTTAAAGACTAAGACAATAAGCAACTGTGCAATAAATGAGGACAATGACCTCCAAATGTAAACAATGTATAAGTATCTTGATTGGAGGTAGAAATGTACATTGCAATATAATAAATATATATCAATATATAAAAAATGTTTTAAGCAGAGGAAGAAGCATGCATGCATACAATATTCAATATAATTTAACTTTGTATCAATATACAAGAATCTATACCAATGTAATTGCCTATAAATAATAACTCATAAGTATTCATTCTAGTACTCACTATTATTAATAGTGTGAGTAAACTCACACTAATCTGGGGTTTTTTTTTGGTTTTTGGTTTTTGGTTTTTTGGTGGGGTTTTTTGTTTGTTTTTCAAGACAGGGTTTCTCTGTGGCTTTGGAGCCTGCCCTGGAACTTGCTCTTGTAGACCAGGCTGGCCTTGAACTCACAGAGATCCGCCTGCCTCTGCCTCCCAAGTACTGGGATTAAAGGCGTGTGCCACCACTGCCCGGCACTCACACTAATCTGTTATCCCATTCAATTTTCCCTTTTATTTTTAAGAAATCCCTGAGCCTATAAAACTCCCCCTAACCTCCAACCCTATACCAATTATAATTAACCCCTAAATGATGTCCCTAACCCTGAGGACAAACTTTGTTGGGAGAGGGTGACGTCGTCTTTTAGAATTACTTCCAGCTGTCATGGGGGCGACGTTCTTTCTAGGGGATCCTGTGAAAGTAAAATGATGGTTAAGTTCCAAGATTCATGTCTGGTATAATTGCAAATAGACTCTGAGTATTTGGTGGAGGTCTGGCCAAAACGTTGCAAAAATGTGCACCATTTCAGCTAACCAAGTTGGAACCATCTTGAGCTGCTGGTACCCAAAACAGGTCTTGTAGTAACGCTATAAGCATCATGACATCATATCAACCAGGTGGAGTTGTTGTGGGACCCACCTTCTTCCTGGAAACTTCAAAGATTACTGCAGGAAAATTCATGTTCATTGTGGAAAACTTAAACATTATTTATATAGATATATACAGACATATATATTCAATGAAAGGTACGATGAAAACAAAAATAGATATGAAGAAAAGTAAATTTTTTTAATTCTTTTTTCTTTCTGTCCCATACCAGACGGCTCTTGACAAGAGACAGAAACTCTGGATTTTTCTTTTAACAACGTGCTTGGATTTAAAGAAGGACAGAGCTGTTATCCAACTCCAAAACCAGCTCTATATATTCATAAATATATATACATATATATGTATATAGTCTATCATATGTACTTATGAATCATGTTCGATTTTCTTGATGATCTTTATTGGGTAGTCATTTTTCCATCTGTCATCATTCAAACATCCAGAGTCTCTTGAATTTTTGAATATGAATATTTCTCTGCAAAGACAAGAACAGAACATTGCCCCCAACCCTATATGCTTTCCTTACCACCTGAATGGTTGTCACCATTGTGGATGAGTTGTCATTTCTCCTTTTCAAGAAGTTTCTCCTTTTCAAACCAAATCTTTATTAATTTTGATGGTATCCATAGTTTTTTTTTCTCCTGTGGAAACAAGAGCAAAACCCCTTCCCCAACACAGGATATTGTCCTGGCTTCAATTTTGAGGTCAGCACATCCTTGAAATAAACCAGTTGATTTATTTTAGGAGACTTTTCTATTATCCAATGTCTCTCTGCTACTGTTGTCCCTCTCTCATTAGCGTTAAGAAAATTCAAGGTTGGGGCTGGAGAGATGGCTCAGTGGTTAAGAGCACTGCCTGCTCTTCCAAAGGTCCTGAGTTAAAATCCCAGCAACCACATAGTGGCTCACAACCATCTGTAATGAGGTCTGGTGCCCTCTTCTGGCTTGCAGGCATACATGCAGACAGAATACTGAGAATACTGTATACATAATAAATAAATAAATCTTAAAAAAAAGAAAGAAAGAAAATTCAAGGTTAATAAAGCATTATGTAATATTTTCTGGGGGCACTTTCCACCCCTTTCTGTTTGTTTAACATATCCTTTATAGTTCGATTTGATCTTTCTATAACTGCTTGACCTGTAGGATTGTGTAGTATACCTGTAACATGCTTAATATTATAATAAGCAAAAACCTGTTTCATTTTCCTAGAGACATATGCTGGACCATTGTCTGTCTTTATTTGTGCAGGTATACCCATGATGGCCATGACTTCTAATAAATGTGTGATTACAGAATCGGCCTTTTCTAAGCTTAAAGCAGTTGCCCACTGAAAACCTAAATAAGTGTCAATGGTGTGGTGTATATATTTTAATTTTCCAAATTCTGCAAAGTGGAACACATCCATCTGCCAGATTTCATTCCTTTGAGTACCCTTCGGGTTAGTCCCTGCAAGTAGCGGTGTTTGGTTATAGAAAGAGCAAGTAGGGCATCTCTTTATGATCTCCTTAGCTTGCTGCCATGTTTCTTTAAACCTTTGCTATTGGCGTGATGTTTTTTTATGAAATTCTGAGGCCTGCAACATGCTTCCAATCAATAATTCATCAATTTCTGTATTACCTTGTGCTAGAGGACCTGGCAGACCCGTATGGAATCGGATGTGTGTTATGTATATACGACAAAGCCTATTCCTGATTATGTCTTGCACCTGGATAAATAATGAAGTCAATTCTGTATCATCTGGATAAATTCAGCGGTTTCAATATGCAAGATAACTCTGCATATTGTGAATCAGTAACTATATTAAGAGGTCCTTTAAAATCCCTTAGCACCATGAGAATGGCATATAATTCTGCCTTCTGGACAGAATTATAAGGGCTTTGTTCCACCTTACTTAATTCTTCTGATTTGTAACCTGCCTTCCCTGATTTATTTGCATCAGTATAAAATGTACGAGCTCCAGTTATTGAAGCATTACGTACAATTCGAGTAAGAATCCAAGAAGTTCTCTTTATAAGGTTAAGTCTATTGCTTTTGTGATAATTGCTATTAATTTGTCCCTTTAAAAATTAGCACAAGCTCTTTGCCATGGTACATTGTCTTCCCATAACTTTTTATTTCATCAGTAGTAAAAGGCACTATAATTTCTGCTGTCTCTATACCTGCTAACTGACAAAGCCTCAATTTACCTTTTATTAATTCAAAGACTTTTTCCACATACGTTTTTAGTTTTTTACTTGATTTATGTGGTAAAAAGATCCATTATAAGATAATGTCATCCCTCTGCATTAAAATTGTGGAAGAAATTGAGAAATTGTAGAAGGCAGTATGACTAGAATACAGTTAAGATTTGGATTCACCCTATCCACATGTGACTCCTGTAATTTCTCCTCAACAATTGTCAATTACTTTTCTGCTTTAAGCTGTTAATTCTCTGGAACTATTCAAGTCTTTATCACCATCTAATGTTTTATTTAAATGAATTATTAGATCAGCTGTTATCCCAACAGCCAGTCATAGACTGGAAATGTCTCCTAACAATCTTTGAAAGTCATTAAGAGTCCGTAACCAGTCTTTCCTAATTTGTGCCTTTTGTGTACTAATTTTCTTTTTTTTTTTTCATAAGGCCCAGGGTGGTGGCATTCCTGGGCATGTGGTCCTGGGGTGTATAAGAAAGCTGTAAAAGCAGTTGTTCAGTTTTGGATTCATCTCTCCTGCCCCAGCAACCCTTGTTAATGCACTATGGTGTGGAAGTGTCCTAATTTTCTACAAACCTATTTTATAACCTAGGTTATTGACAGAATCTCCTCTCTGTATTTTTTCAGGAGCAATTTGTAATCTCCATTTACAAAAACTTTCTTTACTTCTTCAAACATTCTTTCTAAAATATCCATGTTTGAATCGGATAACAAAATGTCATCCATATAATGGTAAATTATAGACTTAGGAAATTGCTTATGTATTTTTAATGGCTGACTTATAAAGCATTGACATAATGTGGTGCTATTGAGCATTCCCTGTGGGAGGATAGTCCATTAATATCTCCTAGTAGGCTGAGAATTATTATAAGTAGGCACTGTGAAGGCAAATTTTTCTCTATCCTTTTCTTGTAAAGGTATAGTGAAGAAACAATCTTTCAAATCAATAACTATAAGAGGCCATCCTTTTGGTAATAGAGAAGGCCAAGGAATTCCAGATTGTAGAGGGCACATAGGTTGAATAACCTTATTGACAGCTCTTAGATCTGTCACCATTCTCCATTTACCAGATTTCTTTTTAACAACAAATACAGGAGAATTCCAAGGGCTGGTTGATTCTTCAATATGGTGAGCATCTAGTTGCTCTCGTACAAGTTGTTCTAAAGCCTGCAACTTATCTTCAGCTAGAGGCCACTGCTTAACCCATATTGGCTTCTCAGTTAACCATTTTAAAGGTAGGGCTCTTGGTACCTCTAAAGGTTTGCTAGTTGCCTTATGTTCTTGTACAGCCTGAATGGCTGGTGACCTTTGTTCATAGTACCTTATTATATCCTTCTCAGAATTATGAGTTCCTGGTACTACAGGAATGTTAATCTGGGTAGTCATTGCTGTAGCAGGTCACGGCTCCATAAATTTATTGCAATATCAGCTACATATGGCCTTAGCTTCCCTCTTTGACCTTCTGGCCCAATACAGTCAACCCATCTCGCTCTTTGTTTAACTTGAGATATGGTTCCAGTTACTAGTAATTGAACATCTGCCTCTTCAAGAGGCCAATTTGGATGCCAAGATTCTGGAGTAATGATACTCACATCTGTACCTGTATCTATCAAGCCAATAATCACAATGCCATTTATACTCACTCTCAGCTTTGGTCTTTGATCATTTATAGAAGTCTGCCAGAATATACGTTTTTTATTTCCTATTGGGATTTTTTACTTATCCTCCATGTTTATGCCATCATTTAGTACAGTATGGTCTTGTCCAAAAGGCTCTGGATTTCTTAATTTTCCTGGTGTGACATGTCCTCCATAGTTAATGGGAATGATTGGGCCACTTTTGGCTTGGGGGCCTGTGAGAGGCCCCTCAAGGAGTTTCCCAATGGTATTGGATTGCCTTGTCTGTCTGTTGTTGATCTGCATTCATTGGTCCAATGTTGGCCTTTGCCACATCTTCTACATATACGTGAAGGCCGAGGTCTCCAATTTTTGTCATTCCCAGAGGAAATATTTGGGAGTTTGGTGTCTCCTCATTCCTTTGGAAATTGCTTCTCCTACCCAAGATTCAGCATTATAATCAAATGTCTCAACATTCATTGTATGCAGAATCCATTCATCCATAGGTGCTGATCTAACCTTTAAAGGCCCAAGTATCTTTTTGCATTCTAAGTTTGCATTTTCAAAAGCTAGAGATTCAAGAAGTACTCATCTAGCATCTGGGTCTGTTACTCCTATTTATACGGCCTTACTTAATCTTTGTAAAAAGTCAGTAAAAAGTATTATCAAAAATACCCTTAACAGGGATAAAGCTGTAAAATCCTAAACTTTAAATTTGTAAACTGGTATGTAATTCATTTAGTGACAAGCTTTCTTTAGAACCCCTAAATATGTGTTAATATGTATTTTCAAGGTTAAGCAAGTAACTAAGAACAAAGTTTGTTTCATTCAGGTCCTCAAACTCTTCAGAAATCTGCTGAATATGTCATTTAAAATATTTAATAAAAATTGTCCCATGATAGACAGGATTAGAAACTCCTAGTGACAACCCTAAGGTCTCCTGTTCTGCCCAGATCATGGAGTCCCCCAAAAACCAACTAGGAGACCAAGTCTGTGTGTAAAAGCAAAGAGCCATTATTTTTATTTAAAGTCAATCTCAGACTCTCTATGCATCCAGCATATTGCCTTGATCAGAGAGCCCCAAGTTCAGTTGGGGTGAAGTTTATATCATAGCAAAGGTTGAGGTGAGGGATTTCTAAGGTTGAAGACCCCTAATTGGTTGACATTTGTCTAAGGGTGTCCTGATCAAAAGTGATGGGTGTGTGCTGGCAGGTGATCCTATCCACAATGGTTGGAACACGGCAAATTTCCTTTGAATGGTCTGATCCTGCGTGGTGCCTGGGTAGTCTTAGTTTGTGATCTTTCTTGGAACAAGGTATTGCCTTAGGATAAACTACCAGGACTTGGGCCTCGATTGAGCTTGTCATGGCTGGGTGCTATACTCCAAAGAAGACAAATAGGGCACAGACAATGCCACCTGGATTATGGCCATGATAACCACTGGTAAAAACTGTCCCATGCCTTGCCTGCTGCCAGGGCCCTGCACAACTAGACACTGTTGGATTGACTGCTCTACTCTGACTCATCAAAGTTAGGTCAGTTCCACCAAGCTCCTCCTCTTTGTCTGAGGTTTTCTGTCCCACCAGATCCCACAGCTGTTTAGCCCCCAAAGCAGTCACACAGAGGTCTACATTAGTTATAAACTGATTATCCTAGTAGCTTGGACTTCTTATTAACTCTTAGAACTTGTCTATGTCAGCCATGTGGCTCAGTACCTTATTCGGCAAGGCAGTCACATCTTGCTTCTTCTGTGGCTGGGTCACAACTGTAGAATAAGCTTTCCCCTTCCCAGAATTCTCATTACCCCACCTCTACTTCCTGCCTTGTCACTGGCCAATCAGCATTTATTTAAAATATAAGTGACAGGGTACAGGCCATTGTCCCACAGCACTTCCCCCTTTAAAAAAAAAAACAACAACAACTCTAAATCTAATATCCTTTGTTTAGCTTTTCTCCTGACCATTATCCATAACAACTTGTAACCAACATTCTAAACAAAGGAAAATATCCATAGTACATTTTTTGGGAATGTGGGTATAGTTTTCCAGGCTACTTCCTGCTGGTTGGGGATGCTGATAATCTTATGGAGACCTAAAAAAATTTAGGATTATGATCAAGTCCTGACTGGAGTATCCTGTGAGGCTTAATCATCTCAGGAAGCAGTCTTGAATCTTTTCTGAATGTAGAACTCAGACATCTGGGCCATCTGTTCCTACCGGAGATTTCTCAGGTGGTCTTCCTTGAACAAACATGATTTTTCTTAACTCAGAATGAATCCACAGCCTCTCATTTCCTGTGGAGACAAAAGTAAAACCTCTTCTCCAAAGAAACATACCTTTTGACTTCAATTTTGAAGTTAAGGTATTTTCAAAATACCTATCTTGGATTAATTCAGCAGCATTTATAAACAAATATCTTTTGGCAGTTGTTGTTCCTTCAGCATTCAAGCAATTCAAAGAGAACATAATAACATACAGTATCCAGACTTTCTGTGTATTTTTCATCTTTACATGACTTTATTTTAACCTCTATTTCTTTTATTTTTATATTTTGGCTTTTTGAGGCAGGGTTTCTGTGTATCTTTGGCTGTCCTGGAACTCACTCTGTAAACCAGGCTGTCCTTGAACTCACAGAGATCTTCCTGCCTCTGCCTCCCAAGTGCTGGGATTAAAGGTGTGTGCCACCACACCCAACTACTCTCTTTCTTTCTTTTTTATTTTAAGGACTTTAACCTTTTTCTTTTCTCTTCTAAGCCTGTATATATTTTTAACACACTGTAAACCATGTAGAGGTTTTCTTCATCTTTGAATCTCTCTTTACTGTATATCTCTATTTTTTGACCACATAAGTCTTTAATTTGCTAAGCAATATGGCTAGGATTAAAGTCGTGGCTTTGATGACTGGATCTAGCCCATTCTTTAACTTTCTGAGATTCCAGCCTCTTAGCAGAGGCACCAGCTGTAGCCATGTCAATTGCCACAACTCTATGGTGTTTCAAGGTCCCTGCCATCAAGCAAGTTGCAGCAGTCTGCTTACAAACACACTCAAATGCTCTGTAGCCAGACCTCCTGCCTGAAAGAGTCAGAGTTTGCGCTGGCAGGACGGCTCAAAAAGCCAGCATTTTAAAATGGCTCATCTTTTTTCCTGCTATTGCTGAAAATCAAAAAGCATACGGTCAGCTTTTCATTAACATCATTTAAGTGTTTTGTGGCAGGACCTCTTAAAAGAGCTACAAGTTTTTACAGCTAAAGCTGAGTAAGGAAGCCTCTCTTAAATGAGAGTGCTTGCCTCTAGCAAGCAGAGCCCACCTGAGAAATTGCTGCTATCAATAAGCTATGCTTAACTCTATTATTTTATGTCTAGAATTACTTTCCAAGCTCTCTCAGGCTTTATGTGGATGCAGTTGTCCACACCATTCTGTGTCTGAGGTTTTCTGTCCCATCAGATCCCACAGCTGTTTAGCCCCCAAAGCAGTCACACAGAGGTCTATATTAGTTATAAACTGATTAGCCTAGTAGCACGGACTTCTTATTAACTCTTATAACGTATATTAGCACATTATTCTTGTCTATGTTAGCCATGTGGCTCAGTACCTTATTCGGTGAGGCAGTCACATCTTGCTTCTTCTATGGCTGGGTCATGACTGCAGACTAAGCTTCCCTCTTCCCAGAATTCTTGTTACCCCACCTCTACTTCCTGCCTGGTCACTGGCCAACCAGCATTCATTTAAAATATAAGTGACAGGGTACAGAACATTGTCCCACAGCACTCCTCTACAAAAAAAAAAACAACTTAGACCTAAGTCTGGCAGTTGAAAAACTGATGTTGCTCTGCTGCAGCTGAAGATGAAACACTATTCTGTGTGACAGCCAAAGACTGACCACTGCCCTCAGTGAAGCCTTCAAGACCATGGGAGTAAGTCTCTGTCACTTTAAATGACACATAGGCCATTTGGATTATACCTCCTGCTACAATTTATCCTTCTCAGATCTCTGATAATATTGACTAACTGTAGCTTTGTCAGTTTAACAGCATCAAGCAAACTAGCTCCTTCCTTGAGGCTGTGGTTGTTTTGATAATTCATTTAAATGAGGCCTCGGGTCTCAGTTTCCTAGAGTCTCCTATTGAGAAAGACACAGAGACAGTTTACTTTCCTACCAGACTCTGAAAGGAGATAAACCCATAGATGTTTCTAACCCCAAATCATTTCTGGGACCCTAAGTTTTTCCTATGACTCAAAAGGCATGAGTCTACTGCTCTTTCTACAATGTAGATTTCAGTACAGCTTGCAAACAATGGTAATGCTAACATATCTAAAACTTTTATCTGTTTTTGTAAACTTAAAAATTTTTGTAACCTTCAGGAAGTTGACTTGCATCCACCTTCCATGGGTCAACTGGACTCCAGATAAGTATTCCTGTCAACCAACAACCTAAGTTTCCCCACCTACTGCCTATTCCTGACGTTGGGATCCCTTTTCCCTGGTCTTGGGACTCACCTCCCACAACTACCAGGATTGAGGTCCTGGAAGTTTCAAGTGTGCACCCAAGATAAAGATTTTCTGATAAACTCCTTAACTTTCCCTTCTGTGGCTAGTCTATCTACCCCAGAAGATTTCAGAACACTGCAAATGCTCCAGAAACCCACCAGCCCCAGATGTTCCCATGGCATCTGCATCCCAAAGGGCTCCAAAGTGCCTAGATCCAGGTGGTCCAGCCTTGCAAATTGCTCCAATGTGGCCTGCACTTCCCTAGCCCCAGATCACCCAGGGAGCCTGGACAGCAAGTGAAACACTCTCTCTCCTCTCTCTTTCTCCAGCCTTGGCCAGCATACCAACTTTCTTAGGACATGAAAGGATGCTCCAATGTCAGCAGGAAGTAGTCACAGGACAATTACATAGACCCTTATCATTTATTATCAACAAAAAGGAAGGCTGGGATGATAGTGTTAACCCTAACAGCAAGAATAAGACCACTACCACAATTTGAGCTAAATTTGAATCAAGCTTGATTTTTTATTGAACTGTACCCAAGAGGGGACCAGCAACTGCCTCTGAAATTGGGTTAAAGAGAACAGCCCTGACTCCATCTCTTGGGCCCCTTCTAAGGAGCAAAATCATTTTCACAGAAGGGAGACAATGGGGCAATAAGAAAATTTAAAAGAAAATTTAAAACAGATCTCTTGAGTTCGAGGCCAGCCTAGTCTACAAGAGCTAGTTCCAGGACAGGGTCCTAAGCTACAGAGAAACCCTGTCTCGGAAAGAAAAAAAAAAAGTGGGATTACAATAAGAAGGGACATTTGCACAATCAAAACAGACAGTGGAGGAAAAAAGACATTATCAATAGGAAGATCAGCCACAGCCTTTAAAGCATTAGTAGGAGCATATTCCATTTTGTTCCCCATTATCCTTGTATGATTTTCATAAGAAACCCCTATCCAATACAAATTTCTTTTTAATAGCCCAGGGCAGGGGGAGGAATGAGCCCAGGAAAAGAGGTACTTCCTCTGACACAGAAGGAGTTTTCTTGTTGGCTTTTTAGTGCTAAACGGACCCAGAGATTATATTCCACAGTGTTAGTTACAGACAGAATAACCCTGGGTATGTTAAATTCAACTGAAATGATTAATGACCCTTCCCTTCCTCTTCTTATTTTAGCACACCTAATTTCCATTATCAGAACACTTTAAAGAATATTTGACTATGCTGCAGCCTGTGTTATAATGTTGGTATTGGTCTGTTAGAATAGTCCATCCCAAGTATCCTCCATCCATCAGGCGACAGACTATTTGTTCCCCTTCTTTTGTTCAAACTATGGGCCCTGGTGGTAAAGATAATCTTTTTCATAGCAAAACAATAATAGGATTTCCTATGATTTCTTATTTCCACGGTCAAGATGCATTTGTATAAGTTGAAAATAAAACAACAAAACTGTTAGCCATAGGACAATCATGATGCAAATTTCAACATCAAGAACACAAAATTATGTTAGACAGTCAAATCTTAGAAAGTTGGATTTTGTTTGTTTTGTTTTGTTTTTCGAGACAGGGTTTCTCTGTGAAACAGTCCTGGCTATCCTGGAATTCAGTCTGTAGACCAGGCTGTCCTCAAACTCTCAGAGATCTGCCTGCCCCTGCTTCCCAAGTGCTGGGATTAAAGGCATAAGCCACCACTGCCTGGCAAGAAAGTGTGATGTTTCTGTCTTTTTCAGTCACTTTCCACCTTTGGGGGTCAGGCTCCTCTTTCATGGGTTCCTCAGGTGCCTTCTTGAGGTATGAGTGATGAACCCAGGCAGAAATACCCGTGACTTTAACAGCAGTAGGAGTCCAGAGAGTCACGATGTAAGGTCCTTCCCATCTAGGTTCAAGCCAGTCAGTTTTGAAGTCACCGACTAAATCAACATCTCCAGACTGGAATAGGTGATCAGGTGGGCGGCACCCAACAGGTTGAGCAACCTGGACCTGAGGGAAAATCAAGTCCAAAGTTAACTGCAATCCTTTTAAGACTCAGAGATTGGAGTGGGGCAATTGGATAACAGTCCAGCATATACCCGAGGGACCATGGGAGGTGGATGCCCATACACTATTTCATATGGGGTGAACTTTTCTCTCATGGGGGGTACATCAGACTCTGAGAAGGGATTAAGGCAAGAGGTCAACCCAGTTACCACCAGTTTCAAGAGAATATTTAGTTAAAATCCCCTTTAAAGTGCTATTCATCCCCTCTACTTTTCCTGTATCATCCTCTGGGGATGATACATACAGCGAAGTTTCCAATTTACATCAAGACCCTTAGAGAGCAATCGAGATAACTTCACCATGAAGGCCGGGCCATTGTTGGACCCCGGAAATATATGCAGATCAAATCTTGGAATAATTTCCATTATTAATTTCTTAGCTACCACTTGGGTCATTTCCACTCAGGATGGAAAGGCCTCTGCCCAGGCTGTGACAGGATTGACAAAGACCAGCAGATATTTGTAGCCATACAGTCCTGGCTTGACCTCAGTGAAGTCCATTTCCCAAAATTCACCGGGCACTGTACCTGACTCTGTTGACCTGAGGGAAGCATGTCCTTCTTCGCATTTACCTGGGCACAGGTCAGGCAGCAGTGTGAAATGCTCTGAAGTTTTTCTTGGTATCCGTGTAGTCAGACATGAGGGCAGATGAATTCTGAGCTCTCAGGTGACAAGGGCAGGATGTGATGCAAGGCAGTTAGCCAGTTTGGGCCCAATTCCTTTTTCATGCAGATTCTTCTGGGCAAGATGCACTACCCATTGTGGCTCTCCTGAGCCCCCATGTCAGAACATGACTTGATCTCTACTGGATCGTGTTCAGGAACATCTTTGTGGACTCAGAGTGGGGGCTTACGGACAGCAGATAGTTCCAGAACAGCCTGGAGTTTGGGTTCCCCAAGAGCAGCCTCTTTGGCAGTTTGATCTGCATGGTTGCTACCTTGAGTTTGGAAGCTTTTGTCTTTTTGGTGTCCTGGCCAGTGAATAATGGCCAGTTCAGTTGGTAGCCGGATGGCCACTAGCAACTAGACAACTTCATATTTATTTTTTATTTTATTTTTTTAAAGATTTATTTATTTATTATGTATACAGCATTCCTTCCATATATGCCTGCATGCCAGAAGAGGGCACCAAATCTCATTATAGATGACTATGAGCCATCATGTAGTTGCTGGGAATTGAGCTCAGGACCTCTGGAAGAGCAGTCGGTGCTCTTAACCACTGAGCCATCTCTCCAGCCCCCATATTTATTTTTAATAGTCTTTCCCTCTGAGATGAGTAAGCTCCTCTGTTTATGTATCTGTCCATGAATATGACCCATGGCAAAAGCATACTGGCTGTCTGTGTAGGTGTTCCCTTTTTTTCTTCAGCCCATCTTAAAGCCTGTGTCAGAACAATTATTTCTACTCCCTGGTGAGATGTGCATCTAGATGTGTCCAAATGACCCCCTTCTGGCCTGTAACCACCACTACCTCCACATACCTGGTTCCTTCTTGATTGAAGCTGTTGCCATCCATATAGAGATCTGCATCTCTGGTAGTGAAAGGAATAGCTGTCAGGTCAGGTCACATGCCCTGGTTGATGTCCAGCATCTCCAGGCAGTCATGGATGGGCTTTTCAGGGTCCTCATGTAGCAGTAGGGTGGTGGGATTAATGGCCAAGTATTTATCAAAATATCAATATATCTTTTTGATATATCGAAAAGACTATATCAGTATATTCTTATGTAAAAGAAAGGCTTGGTCCTGGGTCAGGTGGGCATTAGACATCTAGCAGTTGGTGGCATCTCTCAGTAGGACTGCCACAGCAGGTGGAGCTGTTACAGTTAGAATCTGGACGGATGTGAACGTGTCTGCGTCTGCTTCTTTTACAAGAGTTGCTGTGGCTGTGATGACTCTTAAGCACGGGAGTCATCCGAAGACTGCACGATCCTGTCTCTTTGAGACATAAGCTACCTGCCTTTTCCAGGGACCCAGGGTCTGAGTCAGGACTCCTTTGGCAATGCCCTTTCTTTCATGAACATAGAGATGAAAGGGCTTGGAGAGATCAAGGAAAGTTGATGTGGGGATCTGGCCCAGGGCCTCTTTTAAGTTCTTAAAGACCCATTCATATTCCTCAGTCCCTTCAAAGGGATGTCGCCCCCAGCCATAGCAGAGTACAAGGGTTTGGCCATTCCAACAAACCTAGGAAGTGCTTCAGTTGTTTTCAGGAGAATCACTTTCCTTTCTTCAGTGATGAAGACGGTACAGTGAATCTGCTGACAATCATTCCGTGTGGGGAGATAATTGAAAAAGATAGGTCAGAGAAATTAAGGAATCAGGGCTAGTGCTGAAAGAGGGGCTGGTTCTGGTTCTTCCAGTTGTAGAGATCTGTGGTGGAGAAAGGGACATACAGACAATGATTGTCAGGAATGGCCATAGGAGAGCAAGGACTGAAGGAGATGCCACCTCAGAACCAGAATCAGAGAAGTCGGGAGGGCAATATGGGAATCTCTGGTGGGTGCGGGGAGGGGAAAGAGCTGGGAGTGGCAGGGAATGGCTTGGGGAGCGAAGATAGGCGGAGGTAGGGAAGAACTACATGGTGGGGTAGGGGTAGGTGCAGACAGGGGCAAGGTGAGGCCTTGGTGGTAGGGACTGGGTGGCAAAGGTGGAGGTTGAGGTGAGGAAGGGAAAAGAGGGTAAAGGTGGTTTTTTGGAGGAGAAGGAATTCTTCCTCCTGTGAGTCCTGTAGAATGGTCTTCAGAGGGAGTTTCTTGTCTCTGCTACAGGCCCTCAAAATGTCCATCTGGTGATAACCGTGCTTAGCCACCTTAGACCATTTTGGAACACACTGGCCTTCATTCAAATTGTTAAAGCCCAAGGTAAGATGTATCCAGTCTGACCTGGGTAGCGGGCTTACAAAGGGTAACATTAACCACTGTCCAGGTGTGGTAGCTTGAATGTAATTGGTCCCCATAATCCCATAATCTGATAATATCATAGGGAGTGGCACTATTAGGAGGTGTGGCTTTGTTGGAGTGGGTGTGGACTTGGAGGAAGTGTGTCGCTGTGGGGGTGGGCTTTGAGGTTTCATATACTCAGTATACCAGGAAGTCGACTTCCTGTTGCCTGCAAGATGTAGGACACTGGGCTATTTCTCCAGCACCATGCCTGCCTGCGTGCAGCCATGACCCCCGCCATGATGGACTGAACTTCTGAATGTGAGAGAGCCCCCTCAATTAAATGTTTTCTTTATAAGACTTGCCATGGTCATGGTGTCTCTTCATGGAAATGGAAACCCTAACTAAGACACCAGGCTATTGAGAATCAAAAGTGCCCTGGGAGGGCCAGCCAACCCCCAACATGGAACTCAGTTTTACCGAATGTTCAGAGGCAGCTCTTGGTGATAGAATAATCATAATCCTTAACCTTAGTGGGGTAAAGTTTATCAAAATTCTTTAGAACACTGGTTAGAGGGCTGTTAGGCTTGTTAGTCTTATTACCCATACTGCCCATCAGTTCAGTCACCTAAAGTCCAAGATAAACTAATTAACACAGAAAATACAAAAGGCAGAAAGAGGACAGTAAAAAATGAAACCAAAGACAAGACCAACAGGACACTCTGTGAGCACCTCAGCCATGTGTCCCATTTTCTGGAAGCCCCAGTGAGATTCAGACCACCCTCTTGAATTCTAAACCCAGACCTTCACTTTAGGACTCTGGGGCGCTGGGGGTTTGCCTCAGAAGGCACATGCCTTAAGATTTTCCAAGACTTTGGGGCTGCCTTCAGTTAGTAGACTGTCGGGGTGAACTTTCGTATTGAGAAAAGCAGGAGGTCTCCTGGAGAGCTATAGTCTGATTTTGTTTTGTGGGATCCCTACGTGGGAGGTAGAGGGGTTCAATGGGACCCCAATATTCTCCTGTCCCGTGCCCATTTATCATATCAAAGTGGACCTGGCTACCAAGTCTTCCCAGCATCTTAGTCCCTACCTGTTACAGGATATGACTGGCATACCCATCCTCTACCCTAAACTTCTCCAGCCCAAGGGCTGGGCTACCCTTCCCCAAACTGCCCTTCCCTATATAATCCAGTCACTGTGGCTATGTGGCCCTTTTTATTAACTTTTTTACCCTTTGGCCTCTTGGTCTCCTGGTTCTCCCTGCTCCCCTCCACCGTCTCCTCACATGGCCTGTCTCAGGGTCGTGTCCACTCTAGCCTATCCCAGATGTCCCTGCCTCTGACTATGATCTCCCTCACATCTGCAATATCTTCTTCTCTACCACACCTAGGAGCAGTCATGTCCATTTTTTTTTAATTCATGGAACAACCAATCAACCTGCATTTTATTTAATGGCACAAATCATTTCTGAAGGTTCTTTATCCATAAATTAAGACATGTCCTTCCCATTATTATTGTCTGTAATTTCTTGTAGATAAGGAATTGCAGAGTGTTATGGAGAATTATGACCTCCATAAAGTTCTAGAATACCATTACCTGTTCCAGCAGGTGATGAGGAGAACGGGTGATTGAAATAGGGAGTAAGGGGTTAATTCTATGCGCTACAGCTTTAGCGCTGTTATGTAAACATCTCATAACCTGCTCTGCTCCAGGTATTTTTTTTATAGAATTTAAGGGAGAGTCTCCAGAAAGCAATTTAAAGAGCAGAATCACATCCTCAACAATGATAAGCAGATAAGAGTATACCCAGCCGGGTGTGGTGGCACACACCTGCAACCCTAGCACTCGGGAGGCAGAAGCAGGCAATCTCTGAGTTCGAGACCAGCCTAGTCTACAGAGTGAGTTCCAGGACAGTCAGAACTACACAGAGAAACCCTGACTTGGTTAAAAAAAAAAAAAAGTACCCAATTGATATGGGCCAAAATTTCAAATTTTGCTCTTTTAGTTTAATTACCATGAGAGTTAAACATTCATTTAAGTATTGACTAGATGAGCAGGAGAGAATGTTATCTACACACTGAAATACCTCAGGAAATTTAATCAGCACCAGCTCAGGTGCTATGTCCCACTTGCAATTGTTCCTGCTTTAAATTTCCCCGTGTGAAGGGACCACTGATCAATCTATATTGAGTTATTCCTGCTTTGAGGGGACACAAACAGAAAGGAAAAAAAACAAAACAAAACTCAGCAGCCAGGCCCTAGCTCTGGCTCCAGCTGCTTAGCCCCAGGCGCCATTCCTTAGAACTCAAATACTCCAGCAGAAGTGCTCTCTACAGTCAGCTGACTCCAGGCAGCTGAGATGGCCTTGGGGACATTTGCTGCCAGAGGGCTCTAAGTTGCACTCCAGCAGCTTTGGAGTCCATTCCTCCCACCCTGCCAAGACCTGTAGCCCTGGCTGTCCTGGAACTCACTTTGTAGACCAGGCTGGCCTTGAACTCAGAGATCTTCTACCTCTGCCCCCCCCCCCGAGTGCTGGGATTAAAGGTGCACGCCACATTTCCCCCACAACCCAAGCAATACATTACTGTATTCCAGCTTGCAAATAACTGACAGGGATTTTATTATCCCCCTTTAGTACTGGCTCTGTTTCCATTAGCTCCTGTGAGTTTAAAATTATCAACATATATGGTTCATTGTTTAGGAATCAGTTGCAGTTGTTTCTCTGAATATTTTTGCACTTCTGAGCCTAACAAACATCTCAGTAATTGTATGAAACACTCTGTCTCAAAGGGCCTGGTTAGAACCCATGTTTATTTCCACTCTCCACGTTCAGTCTCAACCCCTTTGGAGAGGGGTCTAGCACCTCCCTCCTTTTCTCTTTCATGCTATAACAAAGCACTCCACTGGCTCCTCACACTCACACAGCTGCACAACACAGTCTGAGTTCAACCCCTCAAGTCAGAGCTGACTGTGGAAACCACCAACCTGTGTTGTCAGCTGTGTCACCTGTGTCTCTGTCCCTCAGAAACCCATACACTGCGCTATCAACACACAGTCTTGTCTCCAGAAGATGCTTGGCAGCCCCCTTTCCCAATCCTGATATACATTGATGATGAGCTCTTCCTGCGCTACAATGGGGACAGCAGGAGAGCAGAGGCCTGGGGTCCCAGGATCAAGGGATCTGCGGGAGCTGAAACCTGGGCAAGAGAGACTGAGGACTTTCGGAAGAAGGAGGAGCAACTCAGGAGGATGCTGGCTGAAGTTATAAACCAGCGGGGCCAGAACAATGGTGAGTGTGCAGAGCCAGAGGTACATGGGTTCCATCTATGACCCCAAGGCCTGAATCTGGGCAGGGCAGAGTCAGAACAAGGGTGAGTGTGCAGAGCCAGAGGTACACGGGTTCCATCTGTGACCCCTGAGACATGATTCTGGGCAGGGGAGGGCCAAACTTAATGGAGTAAAGCAAATTGCTTCCGTGGGCCAGAGCACTGGATAGTCTCTTTTAGACTGAAGTATCAAGGGAGCTAAGGTCAAGGGACAGCACAGTGACAGGTCCCTGCCTGGGGCCGGCCAGGCCTTCACATCCTCCAGGAAACCTTTGGCTGTGAGCTTCAGGGAAACCGGAGCACTGGAGGCTTCTGGAGCTTTGGCTACGATGGACAGGACTTCCTCACCTTTGACCAGAAGACTCTCACATGGACAATGGCTATGCCCTTCACTCAGCAGACCAAGACCTTCTGGGAGACAAATGCACCCAGAGCTGATGAAGTTAAGACTTTCTTGGTGGACATATGTCCTGCTCAGCTCCAGGGATACCTGGCTTCCATGAGGAACTGTCAGATGGATAAAGGTACTGACTGTCACCAGGGTTAGTTTCCAGCACCTAGGGGACATTCCTGTAGCCAAGAGGATCCTTCCCATGATCCTTCTAGGAGTCTGGGTTCTCATTGGTGTGTATAATCGTGGCACAGTCTAAGGTGGTGCCTGTAAGTTTGGGTGTAAGGTCTTCTCCAGGGTCACTTCTGGGTCCCTAATTGGAAAGGATGGGGTTCCCAGATATTGCCTGGATCTCACACCAGAACCAGATAAGAAAGCTAGATAAGAACAATTGGGCATAGGTGGTAAGATGGAGTTATGCTTGTTTGGTCAGATTTAGGACAAAACAGAAGGATCCAACCATGGAGCTGAACTACAGACTCAAAAGCAAGTTACCCAAGACCAGGCTCCATTGCCCAGTGTTCTGCTTTTGTTTGAAAGGGTTTAATTTTCTTTTTCTTGAGACAAGGCTTCACTGCATAACCCAGACTGGCTTTCTTTTTCTTTAGGTTTTTTTTATTGTTTTTATTAAGTTATATATTTTTCTCAGCTCCCCTCCCTTTATCTCCCCTCCCCTTTACTCTCTCCCATGGTCCCCATGCTCCCCCAATTTACTCAGGAGATGTCTTTTTTTTACTTCCCATGTAGTTTAGACCTATGTATGTCCCTCTTAGGGTCCTAATTATTGTCTAGGTTCTCTGGGATTGTGAATTGTAGGCTGGTTTTTCTTTGCTTTATGCCTAAAATCCACTTTAAGTGAGTACATATAGTATTTGTCTTTCTGGATCTGGGTTACCTCACTCAATATGATGTTTTCTAGATCCATCCATTTGCCTGAAAATTTCAAGATGTCATTTTTTTTCTTCTGTGTGGTACTCCATTGTGTAAATGTACCATATTTTCCTTATCCATTCTTCAGTCACGGGGCATTTAGGTTGTTTCCAGGTTCTGGCTGTGACAAACAATGCTGCTATGAACATAGTTGAGCACATGTCCTTGTAATATGATTGAGCATCCTTTGGATACATACCCAAAGTGGTATTGCTGAGTTTTGAGGTAGGTTGTTTCCTAATTTTCTAAGATATCACCATACTGATATCCAAAGGGGCTGTAACAGCTTGCACTCCCACGAGCAATGGATGAGTGTTCCCTTTACCCCATAGCCTCTCCAGCATAAGTTGTCATCAGTGTTTTTGATTTTGGCCATTCTTACAGGTATAAGATGGAATCTCGGAGTTGTTTTGATTTACATTTCTCTGATGACTAAGGATGTTGAACATTTCCTTAAGTGTCTTTCAGCCATTTTAGATTCCACTATTGAGAGTTCTCTGTTTAGACCTGTACCCCATTTTTTTATTGGATTATTTGGTTGTTTTTTATTTTTGATGACCAGTTTCATCAGTTCTTAGTATATTTTGGAGATAAGCCCTCAGTCTGATGTGGGGTTGTTGAAGATCTTTTCCCATTCTGTAGGCTGCTGTTTTGTCTTGTTGACCGTGTCCTTTGCTTTATAGAAGCTTCTCAGTTTCAGAAGGTCCCACTTATTAATTATTTCTCTCAGTGTCTGTGCTACTGGGGTTATATTTAGGAAGTGGTCTCCTGTGCCAATGTGTTCAAGTGTACTTCACATTTTCTCTCCTATGAGGTTCAGTGTGTTTGGTTTTATGTTGAGGTCTTTGATCCATTTGGACTTGAGTTTTGTGCATGGTGATAGATATGGGTCTATTTGCATTCTTCTACATGTTGATATCCAATTATGCCAGCACCACTTGTTAAATATGCTTTCTTTTTTCCATTTTATTTTTTTTGTTTCTTTGTCAGAAATCAGGTGTTCATAGGTGTGTGGATGAATATATGGGTCTTTGTTTCAGTTCCATTGGTTCTCCTGTCTGTTTTTATGCCAATACCAGGCATTTTCAGTACAGCAGCTCTGTAGTAGAGTTTGAAGTCGGGAATTGTAATGCCTCCAGAAGTTCCTTTATTGTACATGTTTGTTTCAACTATCCTGGGTTTTCTTGCTTTTCCATATGAAATTGAGTACCATTCTTTGGAAGTCTGTGAAGAATTTTGCTGGAATTTTGATGGGCATTGCATTGAATCTGTAGATTGCTTATGATAAGATTTCCATTTTTACTATGTTAATTCTACCTACCAAAGAGCATGGGAGATCTTTCCATTTTCTGATGTCTTCTTCAGTTTCTTTCTTTTTTTTTTTAAATGAATTAAGGTCTCTTTTTTTCTTTTAAAAGATTTTTATTTATTATGTATACAGTGTTCTGTCTGCATATATGCCTACTCGCCAGAAGAGGGCAAGATCTCATTACAGATGGTTGTGAGCCACCATGTGGTTGCTGGGAATTGAACTCAGGACCTCAGGAAGAGCAGTCGGTGCTCTTAACCTCTGAGCCATCTCTCCAGCCCCCAGTTTCTTTCTTCAAATATTTAAAGTTCTTGTCATACAGGTCTTCTGCTTGTTTGGTCAGAGTTACTCTGACATATTTTATTTTGTGCTCTTAGTAGCTATCATCTGTGCAAAAGAGGGCTACTGATTTTTTGAGTTAATCTTGTATCCTGCTACATTACTGAAAGTATTTATGAGTTGTAGAAGTTCCTTGGTAGAATTTTTGGAGTCACTTATGTAAACTATCATATCATCAGCAAATAGTGATTTGTATCCCCTTGAACTCCTTTTGTTGTCTTTTTGATCTAGCTAGAACTTCAAGAACTATATTGAATAGTTATGGAGAGAGTGGATAACCTTGTCTTCTTCCTGATTTCAGTGGGATCACTTTCAGTTTCTCTCCATTTAGTTTGATGTTGACTGTTGGCTTGCTGTATATTGCCTTTATTATGTTTAGGTATGTTCCTTATATCCCTGCTCTCTCCAAGACCTTTATCATAAAGGGATGTTGTATTTTGTCAAAGGCTTTTTCAGCAACTAATGAGATGATCATGTGGTTTTTATTTTTCAGTTTTTTATATGGTGGATTACCTTGACAGATTTTTGTGTGTTGAACCATCCCTGCATCTATGGGATGAAGCCAACTTGATCATGGTGGATAATTTTTCTGATGTGTTCTTGGATTCTGTTTGCCAGTATTTTATTGAATATTTTTGCATCAATGTTTATGAGTGAAATTAGTCTGTAGCTCTCTTTCTTATTAATGTTTTTCTGTGGTTTGGGTATCAGGGTAATTGTAGCCTCATAAAAAGAGTTGGACAATGTTTCTTCTGTTTCTATTGTGTGGAACAATTTGAGGAGCATTGACATTAGTTCTTCTTTGAAAATATTGTAGAATTCTGAGCTGAAACCATCTGGTCCTGGGCTTTTCTTGATTGGGAGACTTTTTATGACTGTTTCTATTTCTTTAGCAGTTATAGGTCTGCTTAAATTTGCTTATCTGGCCTTGATTTAATTTTGGTAAGTGATATTTATCCAGAAAGGTGTCCATTTCCTTTAAGATTTCCAATTTTGTGGAGTACAGGTTTTTGAAATATGACCTGATGATTCTCTGAATTTCCTCAGTGTCAATGGTTATGTCACCCTTTTCATTTCTGATTTTGTTAATTTGGGTATCCTCTCTCTGTCGTTTGGTTAGTTTGGATAAATGTTTGCCTATTTTGTTGATTTTCTCAAAGAACTAACTCTTTGTCTCACTGATTCTTTGTATTGTTTTCTTTGTTTCTATTTTGTTGATTTCAGCTCTCAATTCCATTATTTCCTGCTGTATAGTCCTCCTGGGTGAGTTTGCTTCTTTTTGTTCTAGTGTTTTCAAATGTTCTGTTAACTCACTAGTGTGGGATTTTTCCAACTTCTTTATGTAGGCATTTACTGCTATGAACTTTTCTCTTAATACTGCTTTCATTGTGTCCCATAAATTTGAGTATGTTGTGAGATCATTTTTGTTGAATTTTAGGATGTCTTTAATTTCTTCCTTTATTTCTTTCTTGACCCAGGTGAGCATTGTTTAATTTCCATGAGTTTATGGGCTTTCTAGAATTAGTTTTGCTGCTGAATTCTAATTTTAAACCATGGAGATAAGATACATGAGGTTATTCCAATTTTTTTGTATCTGTGGAGGTTTGTTTTGTTACCTAGTCTGTGGTCAATTTTTGAGAAGATTCCATGAGGTGCTGAGAAGAAGGTATATTCTTTTATGTTTGGATGGAATGTTCTATAGATGTCTGTTAAGTCCATTTGGGTCATAACATCTGTTAGTTCCCTTATTTCTCTGTTAAGTTTATGTCTGATAGACCTGTCCAGCAGTAAGAGTGGGATGTTGAAGTCTCCCACTATTAGTGTGGGGCTAATGTGTGATTTAAGCTTTAGAAGTGTTTCTTTTACATATGAGGGTGTCCTTGTATTTGGGGCATCGATGTTCAGTATTAAGATTTCCTCTTGATGGATTTTTTCTGTGACTAATATGAAATGTCTTTCTTTGTCTCTTTTGATTGATTTTAGTTTGGAGCCTATTTTGTTAGATAGTAGGACATCTACAACAGCTTGTTTCTTAGGTCCATTTGACTGGAAATTTTTTTTTCCAGACCCTTTACTCTGAGGCAATATCTGTCTTTGAGATTGAGGTGTGTTTCTTTTTTTTTAATTAATTTATTATGTATTCAGTGTTCTGCCTGCATGTATCCCTGAAGGCCAGAAGAGGGCACCAAATCTCATTACAGATGGTTGTGAGCACATGTGGTTGCTGGGAATTGAACTCAGAACCTTTGGAAGAACAGGCAAAGCTCTTAACCACTGAGCCATCTCTCCAGCCCCTGAGGTGTGTTTTTTGTATGTAGCAGACGGATGGATTCTGTTTTCGTATCCAGTCTGTTAGCCTGTCCTGTGTCTTTTTATAGGTGAGTTGAGTTAATTTATATTAAGGGATATTAATGGCCAGTGATTGCTAAATCCTGTTATTTTAGGTTTTGTTGTTGGACATGTTATTGTGTGTGTTTTCCCCTTCTTTGGGATTTGCTACTGTGAGATCATCAATTGTCTGTGTTTTTATGGATGTAGCCAATTTCCTTGGGTTGGGGTTTTCCTTCTAGAACGTTGTGTTGGGCTGGGTTTGTGGCTAGGTATTGGTTAAATCTGGTTCTGTCAGGGAATATCTTGTTTTGTCCTTCTATGGTGATTGAAAGTTTTGTTGGGTATAGTAGTCTGGGCTGGCATCCGTGGTTTCTCAATGTCTGCATAATGCTTCACCAGGACTTTCTGGCTTTCATTGTTTCCAATGAGAAGTCAGGTGTAATTCCAATAAGTCTGCCTTTATATGTTACTTGGCCTTTTTCTTTTGCAGCTGTTAATATTCTTTCTGTATTCTCTATGTTTAGGGTTTTGATTATTATGTGGTGAGGGAACTTTTTTTTGATCTAGTCTATTTGTTGTTCTGTAAGATTCTTGTATCTTCATATGCATATATTTCTTTAGGTTGGGAAAGTTTTCTTCTATGATTTTGTTGAATATATTGTCTGTGCCTTTGAGCTAGAGTTCTTCTCCTTCCTCTATACCTATTAATCTTAGGTTTGTTCTTTTCATGGTGTCCTATATTTCCTGGATATTTTGTGTTAAGCTTTTGTTAGATTTAATGTTTTCATTGACCAATGAGTCTATTTCCTCTATTGTATCTTCAGTGCTTGAGATTCTCTCTTCCATCTCTTGTATTCTGCTGTTTATACTTGCATTTGTGGTTCCTGATTGTTTTCTCATAATTTCCATTTCTATAAATCCCTCAGTTTGTGTTTTCTTTATTGTCTCTATTTCTGTTTTCAAGTCTTTAATCATTTCTTTTACCTGTTTGATTGCTTTTTCTTTGTTTTCCTTAATGGATTTATTGATTTCTTCCAATTTTTTGTTTGTCTTTTCTTCCATTTCTTTGAGGGAATTTTTCATTTCCTCTTTAAGGGCCTCAAACAGTCTCCTAAAGTTATTTTTTAGGTCATTTTCTTCTGCTTCATCTATATTTGGGTGTTCAAGTCTTGCTGTTATAGGGCCACTAGTTTTTACTGGTATTGTGTTGCTCTTTGTGGTGTTGAGTGTGTTCTTACCTTGTCTACCCATCTTTTCCTCTGATTGGTGTAGTTGGTGATATCTGTGATGGTCAATCTTCCAGGTGCCAGTGAATCCAGGGCTCACATGGCGCAGTCAGGACCATGGTTTCAGTCACCCTGGAGATCACGCAGTATTCCTGGAGGTCACTCAGCGCTCCCTGGGGTCACTCTGTAGTACAGGGGATTGTTCAGGCCTGCTCCTATAGAGATTGTTTGCTTGGGGCTGGTTCCACTGAGATTGTTGCCTTGGGTCTGCTCCAGCAGAGGTTGCTGCCTCAGACTGCTCTGGCTGTGGTAGCTGGCTCAGGCCTGCTCCAATGGAAGTCACTGGCTCAGGCCTGTTTCCATAGATGTCCCTGACCTGGGCCTGCCCCCTGAGGCGGTCCCTGGCTTAGGACTGGTCCCCCAGAGGTCTCTGGCTCAGGCCTGCTGCCTCAGCGATGGCTCCCTTGTACCTGCTCCTGTAGGGGGCACTGCATCAGGCCTGCTCTGGTGGAGATTACTGGTTCAGGCTTGCTCCTGTGGAGGTAGCTGGCTCAGGCCTGCTCCAGCTGAGGTCCCAGGCTGGCTTTCAAACTCAAAATCCTGCATCTGCCTCTTAGATGCTAAAATCACAGGGTATGCACAGCTCTGCAAGGCCCCTGAAAGGTGACACTTAAAGCTTCCTCCTGGGCTAAGTCTCATGACAGAAAGGAAAAAAATGAAAGGCACCCTAGTAATGGGGGTGGGATGGGTAATAAAGATGCTGGTGACCAGTCAAAAGTCCTCATGAGCCAAAGAATTAAAGCCATGGTCTGGTGGTCCCTCTTTGTCTCCTGGAGTGTATGACACAAACTTTGTGGTAGAAAATCTGATCACCAGTCATTTGTTGACTAGTGACACCCACTGTCCCCACAAAGTGTAAGGATATTTCCTGTCCCAACATCCTGGCCCCAAATAACTGACTCAGAGGCTGAATATGAATTATAAACCCTCTGCCGATAGCTCAGGCTTAATACCATCTAACTCTTACATTTTAAATTAATCCATATTGCTTATTTATGCTCTGCCACGTGGTGTCCTGCTCCCTCTGCATCTGGCTGGTGGCTCTTGACTCCACCCTTCTCCTTCCCATCATCCTTAGTTTGGTCATCACCCTGATACTTCCTGCCTGGCTACTGGCCAATCACCATTTTATTAAACCAATTCAAGTGACAAATCTTTGCAGTGTACAAGAGGATTATTCCACAGCAACAAAGTCAACCACACATGTGCTAGAAGGTTCATCTTCTGGCTTCTGACAGTCTTCTGGCAGATAAGGGCCTGATGCCTGTGAGCATCACTGGAGCTGCTTGCTGGCCTCCCCAGTCCTCCTACCCCTGGGCACATGGCCTGAGGGTGGAGGTTGGAGGCAAATGAGCACAGTGTGGTTGTCTAGCTTCTGCCCTCCTCATCTCACCACTCACCAGCTCTTCCTCACTTTCTCCCAGGCCTCCCAAAGGTGAAGAAGACCAACAGGACCTATCCAGTGGGCAGGATCACCCTGACATGCCGAGCTTTTAATCTGTGTCCTTCTGTAACCTCCCTGACCTGGCTTCAGGATGGGAAGCCAGTACAGCAGCGGATCTTTGAGCCTGGGACCATCCTGCCCAGCGGGGACGGGACCTACCAGACCTGGGCATCTATTTGGATTCTTCCTGGACAGGAATCAGAGTTCACCTGCCAGCTGAGGCAATATAATATCACAGCCCTTGCTGCCCCTGGTGAGAAACTGGGGCAACTATCCACCTCAGGGAGTAGGAAGCAGGGGCAGGAAGGACCCATAGGTCACACAATGACCACCCACTTCATGGAGAGTCCTGGGAATGCCACTGAAGACCTTAGTGATACTGGTGGCTCCCCTCCTGCCTCAACTGCATCTGCACTCCCCATTGTGTTGGTGGTGGTGGTGCTGGCTGGAGACAACTGAAGCTAGAACACCAAGGAAAACCACCAGGTAAGGAGCCCATGTTGGGGGATCTGCTTTCTCCTCTTGCTTTTGACTAGAGACAGAACTATTTTTTCTTCTCTCCTTTGCTGCTGAATTGGGAGGGAAGTGGGTGAGTCTTTTGTGCATCAGTTACATCCTGGAGGCTACTGAGGAGCCAGGCCAAGCCGAAGAAGGGCAAACAACCCTCTCTCACAACAAAGAGAATAGAACATGGTTATTCTGTAGTCAGATATAACTGACTAAGGCCTAGGAACACAGATCCAAGTCTCCCCCAAAACCATGATCCAATGCAGTTACCACCTGATGAAATGTTTCTTGTAGTAGAACAAAGAAAATCTTCAATCAAGATATTTTTCAAATACATTAGTGGAAACATCAGGTAGATGGGGTCCAGCAAGGAGAGGCAAGTATCTCATGGCATTCTGGTTGGTGGAAGCTGCTGATCCCTTGATACATTTCAAAGGCTTCACCTGCGTGTCAAAAGGACAGCAGGTCAGACTCAGAGATCCACTAAAGACAGCCCCAGGATGACTGGCAGCATTCTAAATCTCCACTGTCAGGGAGTTCTCATCAGTCTCTTGGGCTCTAATATTGCTGTGTCTTTGTGCATGTGTATGTGTGTGTGTTAAACGTGTTTTGTGTGTGTGTGGTGTATGTGTATTTTTGTGTATGTAGTATATATGTGTGCGTTTATGTGTGTGTGTATGTGCAATGTATGGGTATGTGCGATGTGTGGATGTGGTGTGTGTGGTGTGTCATGTGTGTGTTTGGTGTGTCTGTATGGTGTATATATGTGTGTGGGTATACATATGTGTGACATGTGTGTCTGTAGTATGTGTGTGGTATATGCGCATGTGGTGTGTGTGGTATATGTATATGCAGTGTGTGTGTGGTGTGTGTGTATGCAGTGTGTGTGGTATATGTATATGCAGTGTGTGTGTGGTGTGTGTGTGTGGTATGTGTGGTGTGTGTGTGGTGTGTGTGTGTGTGGTATATGCAGTGTGTGTGTGGTGTGTGTGTATGCAGTGTGTGTATATGTGTATCTGTGTGTGGTGTATCTGTGTAACTGGTGTGAGAGGGAGCACATGCCAAGATGCACATGCGGAGGCAAGAGGGTAACTTTGTAGAACATTTTCTTTTCACCAAACCTTATGAGGGACCTGGGAATCCCACTCAAATCATGGCCTGCACCACAAGAACTTTTACCCATTCAGTCATCCCCCTCAGCCTGTACTACTTCAAATACTCTTTTTAAAAGCAGAGGAATTATTAATGACAGGATAGAAAAAAGGAGGTCACACTTGTGAGAAATTAAGATTTCATGGGCCTTGGAGGGGCCTGACCAAATCCTACTTCACAGTTAAAAGGGGAAATGCAATCTTGGGAGGAGTTGCTTGTAATAACTTCCATGCTGCCTCAAAAATGTGACTATTATTTATTCTAATCTTATTGGATACCCTAAATACCTGTTGACCGTGCTTTAACCTGTTCCTTGAATTTGGCATGCTCCCCACCCTATAGATTTGACTCACACCTTGTATGAATAAGATATTCTGCCAAATAATTTTTAAATGTTCAATCAAGTTTCTAGGTAATCAAAATTTCTCCGGAAATCCCCCAACCCTTGAAAAAACCCTAGTCTTGCAATTTGGGGCTCATATGCACCCCACCTCCTCCGGTGTTTGATGCTATTTTTTCAAACCCCTGCTTTAGAGAGAGAGCCCTGTCTGACAGAAAATACAGCTCATTTAATTTGACCAAAGAATTTGGCTAATTGTCTCTACTCTTGTTCAGCGGGATAAACAATTGGAGGCCCCAGTGAGATCAAGGCCCCCCCAACCCATATTCTGAAGCCAGACCTTCACTTCAAGACTCCAGGACCCAAATCCTGCCTTGGAAGGTACACACCTTGAAGATCTTCCAAGACTCCAATGCATACTTTAGTTTTGGTAGATTGTTGTAGTGAGCTGTAGCACTAAAAAGAAACCAGGAAGCCCCTGTCTGAGGAGTGCTCCATTGGTAAGTCATAGAAGGTAGCTTCTTCTGTGGCAGCATTTCTCAACCTGTGGGTCTCGGCCACTGAAAAACACATATTTCCAATAATCTTAGGAGCTGATAGCCCACTCAATAGCAAAATTATAGCTATGAAGTAACTATGAAAATAAATTTATGCACAATCCTCTCCAGACACCAAAGAAGCAGAATGTGACCTGCCCTGCTGAAAAAGGTACTGAGTCATATGGCTAACATATACTAGAATAATGGGCTAATATAAGTTATAAGAGCTAATACGAAGCCTGAGCTAATGGGCCAATCAGTTTATATCTAATGTAGACTCTCTGTGTGATTTTTTTCTGGGACTAAATGGCTGGGTAACCGGGAAGAGAGAAACCCCAACAAGCAGGCCCTCATGTTACAGAATGGTGCCCAACGTGTGGACAACTGTATCCACATAAAACCTGAGAGAGCTTGGGAAGTAATTCTAGACAAAAAGAATAAAGTTAAATACAGCTTATCGATAGCAGCATTTTCTCAGGTGGGCTCTGCTTGCTAGAGGCAAGCCAAGTGCTCTCATCTAAGAGAGGCTTCCTGACTCAGCTTTAGCTGTAAAGCCTTGCAGCTCTTTTAAGAGGTGCTACCAAGAAACACTTAAATAGCATTGATAAAAAGCTGACCACATGCTTTTTTGGTTTTCAGCAATAGCAGGAAAAAACTGCACCGCCGTTTTAAAATGCCGGCTTTCTGGGCCATCCTGCCAGGGCAAACTCTGACTCTTTCAGGCAGGTGGTCTGACTACGAAGCATTTGAGTGTGGTTTGTGAGCACACTGCTGCAGCTTGCTTGCTGGCAGGGACCTTGAACTGCCATAGAGTTGTGGCAATAAACATGGCTCCAGCAGTACCTCTGCTATGAGGCTGGGAAGCTAAGGAATGGGCTGGATCCAGCCGTCAAATCCATGGCTTTGATCCTCTCTATATTACTTACCAAATTAAAGACTCATGTGGTCAGAGAAAGAGAGAGATATACAGTAAAGAGAGATTCAAAGACAAAAAAAAGTCTAAATGGTTTACTATGTGTTAAAAATATGTGCTGGCTTGAGAGAGAAAAGAAAAAGGTTAAATCCTTAAAATAAAAAAGAAAGAGACAGTAGTTGGGTATGGTGGTACACACCTTTAATCCCAACACTTGGGAGGCAGAGGTAGACGGACCTCTGTGAGTTCAAGGTGTGGTAGCACACACCTTTAATCCCAGCACTTCGGAGGCAGAGACAGGCAGATCTCTGTGAGTTCAAGGATAGCCTGGTCTATGAGTGAGTTCCAGGATAAGATACACAGAAACCCTGTCTCAAAAAGCCAAAATTTAAAAATAAAAGAAATAGAGTTTAAAATAAAGCCATGTAAAGATGGAAAACACACAGAGAATCTTGATACTATATGTTATTATGCTCTCTTTGAATTGTTTGAATGCTGAGGAAGGAGCAACAGCTGCTAAAAGATATTTGCTTATAAATACTGCTGAATTAATCCAAGATAAGTATTTTGAAAATACCTTGACTTCAAAATTGAAGTCAAAAAGTATGTTACTTTGGAGAAGAGATTTTGCTTTTGTTTCCACAGGAAATGAGAGGCTGTAGATTCATTCTGAGTTAAGAAAAATCAGGCTTGATCAAGGAAGACAACCTGAGAAATCTTCAGTAGGAACAGATGGCACAGATGACTGAGTTCTACATCCAGAACAGGTTCAAGACTGCTGCCTGAGATGATCAAGATTCACAGGATACTCCAGTCAGGACTTGATCATAATTCAACATTTTCTTTAGGTCCCTAAAGATTATCAGCATCCCTAACCAGCAGGAAGTAGCCTGGAATACTACACCCACATTCCCAAAAAATGGACTATGGATATTTTTCTTTGTTTTAAAAAAAAGAGGGAAAAGTGGCATGGGACAATTCTGTATTCTGTCAATTATGCTTTAAATAAACGCTGATTGGCCAGTAGCCAGGCAGGAAGTATAGGTGGGACAACCAGACAGGAAGTAGAGGCAGGGCAATGAGAACAGGAATATTCTGGGAAGAAGGAAGCTCTTTCCCGCAGTCCTGTCCAGACACCAAAGAAGCAGGATGTGATCTGCCCCGCTGAAAAAGGTACTAAGCCATATGGATACCATATACTAGAATAATGGGCTAATATAAGTTATAAGAGCTAATACGAAGCCTGAGCTAATGGGCCAATCAGTTTATATCTAAAAAAAAAGAAGAAGAAGAAATAAATTTATGGTTGGGAGTTCCTAAGACCCTCAGAAATCTATACTTCCTGATGGTCATGAACCACAGGTTAAAAACCCCTGTTCTATGGCACAGATGTACTGTTTCTGATGGGATCCTGTCCAGGGGACAGAGAGATACCTGATGAGGTATAAGAACTCCTGTCCTGAGCAATAGCAAGGCATTTTGGGGTTTTAGTGTATTATTCTTGGTCCCCTGTGTTTTGTTCTGTATGTTGTTTCTCTCCTGCCCAGGACACTAGTGAAAAGTCACTCTGCCCAACTAGTTCTGGCCTCTGGGGACCAAGAAGGATATCTGAAAAGCCAAGTTAAATGTATGAATGAAGGTGGACATCACGTGTTTTGTTTTTGACCAGTCTTTTTTGACTACATGAGCATTCTCCACACTGTTTAATGGTTTTGATTTTAGCTGACTCTGTCCCTTGAACATTTGTGTTCTATGGTTTCATCTTTGCCCTGTCTGTCTCTTTAACTCTTCTGCCCTGCCATTCCCCCCTCCACCTGCCACAGCAGCAGCCACTGAAGCCCAGAGGAAACTTTGTTTTCCCTTCCTGAGTAGGCTGCTAGGTGCAGGCTTTGGACCCACATGCATAACCAAGGCAGGCAGATGGATGGCGATGACTAGAAGGGCAAGGCGGGAAGCTGGATGAACAGGCAGTGGGAGCCAGGATCTGGGACCTGCTCCAACACTTGCGGTTACCACAGACTCCCCAAGGCTGAATCCTAATGGATCCTTCCTGCCTCCTCATCCCAGGAAAAGGGAAAGGTACACCCAGCAGGGGAAGATGGGGCAGTGATCACTTTGGTTGTTTGCCATGACTGCTTTTTCTGTTCTTGGGTTTCTCTGGTCCCTCCTACTGGTTACTGAATTGAATTTTTTGCAGGAATTCAGGGTTTTCTAAATCCAAACAATATTGAAATATCATCTCACGCTGCTCTGCTTTATGGAAAAGCTGGCCGTGGAGTAGAGTGATCACTCCTGCTTCTCTAGACCCAAGCACGTTTATTTAAAGTTTTTCTGTCTGCTCTATGACAGATGAGACACCTGATTTTATGACAAAAAATAGAACAAAACAAAACAGCCCAAAAAAAGCAGGGCAGTGGTGGCTAACATCTTCAATCTCAGCTCTCAGGTAGAGGCAGATAGATCTCTGAGTTCAAGGCCATCCTGGTCTACAGACAGTCTAGGGTGCCAAAAAAAGAACAAAAATAAAAAGAAATTCAGAGGGAAATGAGGATTTCAAAAATGATGTCCCACAGGGAACTCTAGAGCAAAGACAGCATCTTAAAGTTTGTCTTGCCTTAAAACAAAAGCACTGAGTTTGGTAATGTGCACAAGCCTCTTGCTGACTCTACTGGACTGTGAACTACAAGCAGCCACTTCAATGAATGCTTTCCTTTATAAGAGTTTTCCTTTATAAGCAATGGTCATGGTGTCTCTTCACAACAGTAGAAATTCTAACTAAGATAGAGGTTGGTACCAAGGATTGGGGTATTGCTGTGATAGACCTGACAATACTTTTGTTTGAAAGAATATGGACCTTGAGACTGTGGAATAGAAAAGCAATAGAATGCTTTAAGTGCTACTTAATGGGGCATACTAGTAGGAGCATGAAAGACAGTGGTGCTGAGTACGATTTAAACTGGGGGGAGGGGCCTGGCTCAAGAGGCTTCAGAGGTCAAGTGCTTTAGTATGTGACCTAGGGATTGTTCTTGTGATATTTTGGTGAAGAAAGTGGTTGTTTTTTGCCCTTGTCCAAAGAGTCTGCCTGAGGCTAAAATGAAGAGTTTTGGATTAATTTCATTGGCCAAAGAAATCTCAAAACAGCCCAGTATAGACTCTATCATGTGGTTATTAGTGGTAACTCTAATGAAGATTTATAATGAAAAGGAGCAAGCAGAGCAGAGTAAATTACAAAATGTAAAATTTTAAGGAGAAAAGAAACACCAAAAAATGGAATGGAACTAAGTCCTTTGTTCAAGGAGATAAACAGATTAAGAAATAGAATAAAGGAAGTGGTAACTTCAGGACAAGATCCCAACCAATTAAATTTCCAACTTGTGAAAAGGAACTAAAGAAAAGCTTAGAGCTGGGTGTGGTAGTACATGCCTTTAATTCCAGCACTGGCAGAGGCTGGCAGATCTCTGAGTTTGAAGCCAGTCTGGTCTAACTATTGAAAACAGAAAGCTGGTGAAGATAAAGCCAGGTGGTGGTGGCACACACCTTTAATCCCAGCACTCAGAAGGCAGAGGTAGATGGATCTCTGAGTTCAAGGCCAGCCTGGTCTACAAGAGCTAGTTCCAGGACAGGCATCAAAGCTACAGAGAAACTTTGTCTCGAAAAACCCAAAAAAAGGGAAGGAAGGAAGGAAGGAAGGAAGGAAGCTGACGAAGATGTAATTGTTCCAGCCACAGTAAACAGCAGGACTTGGCAACTTTGGTCATGTGGTTCTGGCTATGGAATTTGCCCCTGCAACTAAGGAAAGCCACTGAGGCCAAGCGGGTGTCAGGGAAGTCCACAAATGGAGGCCTAGAGAGGCCATTGTGTGGTGCTGTGAAGGTGAAGCCTGGATTGCCTTGAAAAAACCAAAATGTTAGAGATGCCAGGGTTGTGGGATATCTACTGAGGAAATCTGCTAAAAGGGAGTGGAATCACCCAAGAAAAGGAAGTATGTTGTAGTCAACAAAGCTGAATGGGATTGGAGATCTGAAGAGCATTTTGACATCAGATATGGAGATGCATAGTTTGGAGTTTGTCCAGCTGGTATTTGATCTTGTTTTGGTCCAGTATTTCCTCATGTTCCCTTCCTTATGTTTTGGAATGGTAATGTATATCCTGTGCCATTATATGTTGGAAGTATGTGATCTGCCTTTTTATTTTAATTTTACAGAGGATTACAGTTAAGAAATTACGTGAGTCTCAGAAGAGATTTTGGACTTTGAAACAAATTTGGTACTGTTAGAGACTATTTGGACTTTTGAAATTGGACTGAGTGCATTTTTGCAATATGATGTGGCTACAAGCCTTTGAGGGCCGGGGAGTGGAACGTGGTGGTTTGAAAGAAAATGGTCCCCAAAGGGAGTGGCACTGTTAGGAGAGGTGGCCCTGCTGGAGAAAGTGTGTCATGGTGGAGGTGGACTATCAGGTCTTATATATGCTCAAGACACCACCCAGAGTCACAGTCCACTTCCTGTTGCCTTCTGATCGAAAGGAAATCAACACTATGTCTGCCTGCACACTGCCATCTGCCCATCATGATGACCATAGACTGAACCTCTGAACTGTAAGCCGCCATCTCAATCAAATGCTGTCCTTGATAAGTGTTGCCCTGGCCATGGTGTCTCTGCACAGCAATAGAAACCCTAACTAAGACAAGGACTGTATGATAGGATGAAAGCCCAGATACTTTGATATGCAGGTGCAGGTTATTTGTAGCAAACTATGCAAAAGCTGAAGACTGGCTCTTACTGCTGGATGTAGTTGAGGCATCAATGGCTACCGCATTCCCTGTTAAATTCTGCTGGGCCAACAGCACACCCAGTCTAAAACTCCCACAGCAAGTTCAATGATTCTAAGGGCTAATGTTAAAATGAAAATGTTAATCAATTTAAAATTAAGTTTGAATCTTGGTCTTATAGAAGCTAATAACTTGTTCAAGACTCTTTAAAAAAATAATTAAGAGGGAACTAGGAGGGGGGAGGGAGGGAAAGTTGGGGCCAGGATGTATTGCATAAGAGTAGAATAAATTAAAACATTTTTAAAAAGTATAACATAAGGGCTGATAGGCACCTAATAAATGACTATATGCTTATAGTCACACTGGCTACAAATGTAATTTATTTACATGAATTACTACCTATGTGTGTTTTCAGGGTTAAGCCTTAAACAAATAACTAAAAACACAAATGAAGTTTATTTAAATCAGGTATTCTTAATAGATGGCCCTCAACACTTTTCAGAGCTCTGCTGGATATGGCATTTAAAATGTTTAATGAAAACGTTTCCTATGATTGACAGAAATGCCAGCTCCTAGAGGTGACCCTAAGCACTCCAAAGAAGACAGACGGAGCATACACCCGATTGTGGTCACACTAACCACTGGGAAGAGCTGCCTATGTCGTGCCTGCTGCCATAGTCCTGCCCAAATTGTGGACACTATAGGGTTGACTCTGGCTCCTCAAAATGAGGTCAGTTTTCCCAAGTGTCTTCTCCACAGGAAAATCTCTCAGACTTTCTGGATCTGGTAGTTGAAGGTCAATAATGTCCTGTATGGCAGCCAAAGACTGACCTCTGTACCCAACAAACTACCAGCAGAGCCTAGGGTAACTTGTCCAGGTAACTGTAAGTCTTTGTTCTCTTAGTTGATATAGAAGCTATTAGTCTTCCTGCTATGAATCCTCCTCAGTTCTCTGATGGTTAACTGTAGCTATATCAGCTTAACAACAGCTGCCTGACTAACACATTGCACATGTGAGAATCTGCCCTGCCTGGCTAGAGCTATTAAGTCTCCTGATGAGAAAGGCAAACACACAGACAGCTTGTCCTTCCTAACAGGCTTCACAGTGAAGGATAAACAACTTTCAGATGTAACTTTTATTACTTAAAGGAACTTGCTTTGCAGTGATGGCTCGCAGTAATCAGTCACCTGTGTCTCGTGGTAAATGATTGAATCACAAAGGTCTTAAATTTATGTACATTCTGAGAGACTAAGAAAATATTTTAAAATAAATACAGAGGTAAAGGTCTGAGAATATGAAAAATTAAATAAATCACAAAGAGCTAAGAAAATAAGATAAATACAAGTTATTCTATACCATTATTATACAAAGATTTCAAAGGTTCAGAGTTTTAACATTGATCGATGGACTTCTGATACTCTGGTAAAGCGCTGAGCTATTATCAAGGTTTTAAATTTCCTTTGGATGTCTTCCAAATAGAGACTTGAAAATGCTTCTCATAATGCTAAAAATATCTCTCCCCAATCTATATCCAGCCCTCTGGACATGGGGACACACATACACACACACACAGAATGTCCTTATGTCCTTGCCTTTCAACCCAAAGCCATAGTTTTTGCTGTAACTCAGACACAGGAGTCTACTCCAGCTCTTTACAGACACCCATTAGCTGCTTTTTCTACAATGAGGATTTTAGCACAGATGGCAAACAGTGGTGATGCTAATATAACTTTTAACTTATCTAAAAGTAATTCCTGTAAGCTTCAGGAAGTCAAGGAGGCCATACGACTTGGCTCCGCCTCTCATAGATCAGAAAAGCATTTCTGTCAATTGACCACCTGTTTCCCACACTGCCTATTCCAGAGGGTGGGATCTCTCCCGCTCCCCCACCCTCCCACTCCAGGCTTGAGTCTCTTCCCCTCCCACAACTACCAGGACTATAGCCAGTAAACTCCAAATGTAGACGCTTCCTTTATGTTCTTGAACTTCTGTCCCTGGTCTGTATTTTCTTCAAACCCCTGCTTTAGGGAGATAGCCTTGCCTAACAGAAAATACAACTCGCTTAATTGATTAACACCTACTTCCTACTTTTTTCATAGAAATGTATATGTTCCCCCTCCTTTTTTTTTTTTTTAATTAGTCCTTTGAGAACGTTGTAAGAGTCTCTGTGGCTGAAAACACCAAGCACTTCGAATCGAGGCCTTGGAAGGCCAAGGTTGATCTCTGTTCCCGATACTCATTTGCCACAGATTTTCATGAGCACCAGCCCACGCACGTGCATGCATACACACACACACACACACACACACGCACAAAAAGCAATATTTCATAATTATTATGCAATTTGACAGACATGCCCCAGGCAGGAGAAACCACATTCACAGAATTTTTCCAATTGTGGCTATCTGGCAAGCGAGAGCTGTACCTAGTGGGAAAACATAGAAACTTAACATCTGACTAAAACACAAAGTTCGAGGCTTTTTAGATTTATTTTAAAAGATGTATCTTTATTACTTTTAATACTCTATGTGGGGGGAGGGGTATGTGACCATGCGTGCAGTCCCCATGGCGGCCAGAAGAGGGTGGTATATCTCATCAAAGCTTGAGATAAGAGTTTGACTATGAGCCACCTGTTGCAAGAGGCGCTTCTAACCTCTGAGACATCTTGCCCGCACCCAAACTACAACTCTTTAAAGGCTCATTCTGATACAAAGACAAAACCCTGTTCTGTGTGGCAGTTTTTTGTAAATGTCACTCCATCACCCAGTTTTATCTTGGGGTACTGAAATTTGACCCAGGGAATTTTTAGTAACCTTTAATTATAGCCAGTTTAGACTGCCATTTTTGCGTCATCAATCTATTGCCATTCTAGAACAATCCTTTACCTTAGGACAAACTCATTTGACCTCTGAACGTTATTTCCTTTCCCTTTTTAAACTTGTGTTTTTTAATTTTTACGGCTTGTTCTTGCTTGATGGTTCCTTTCTCATCATGAAATGTAAAAAGCATTGCTTAATAAAATAACTATATTCCAAATGAACACTCAAGCCTGGCATGCTGGCGCACACCTTTAATCCCAGCACTCAGGAGGCAGAGGCAGGGGGATCTCTGTGAGTTCCGGGCCAGCCAGAGCTACACAGTGAGATCCTGCTCCCTTCCCAGCCCCCCCAAAAAGCTTTACTATACATGAAGTCTCCTGTCTATCTTTCTACAGCAATCGTCTCCTTTGATTAAAAATTTTTCTTCTAAAAAAAATTCTGCTTGAAGAGAAAAAGGAAAGAGCCAGAAGGTAAGAACCTATTGCTGAAAAGGCTACATGCCCTGGTTGCTGGGCACAGAGCACTCAGGTCAGAATTGAGCTGGAGGTTTCTCCCTGCCTACTAGCTCATTTAATAAGGAACTGGGAATTTTTTACAACGCATTTTGATATACTTTAACTGACGTGTGTAATAATTGTATTTTTATTTTTGAGGAGTGTTTAACTTTTTTTGGTTTGTTTTTGTTTTTTTAAACAAACTCTCACAGAGCTCAGCCTAGACTCAAACACACTATATAGCAGAAGCTGGCTTTGAACTGATCCTTCCACCTCCACTTCCCGTGTGCTGGGATTAAAGGCATGCACCACATCTGACATAAAAATCTTGTTTTCTGGTTATATCATCCGTTCTCACCCAAGAGAAGGAGCACAGGACGAACGCCTCGTGATGCTTTCACTGAGCCACAGAGTTCCGGCTGGGAACACGCACTCCCGTGATCACATGTCTAAGAGGCCCCGCGCTGAGTGAGCAGGGCGTTGTTAAGGTAAAGCCATCCGTTAACAAGGCTGTGATGGCTGTTAGCAAGCGTGACAGGACGTGTACTTTAATAAGACTACAGCACAGCTGTGTCACCATGCAGAGCGATGGCGCGTGAGTTCTGGTTCCCGTAGAGCGCTGTGCATACCTGATGGTCAAACTGACCTCAGTTTTCGCCCGAGGTCGGGTAGGAGTGAGCAAATGTGGTTTTTTCACTTTACATCTATGACCCTTGAGGTTCTGAGGCTTGATGTCGTGGAGTTTCCCTGATTGATAGTTTCCTGAAAAAAAGACTACATTTCCCAGCTTCCCTTGCAAGCCAGGCAAAGTGACTCTGGAATGGAGGGATAACGAGAGTGCACACACGTACACGCGCGCCTTGTAGTCATTTCCACTCTTATACAGGCTCACAGACATCTTTTTCCTGCAGGCGTTCTCTCATCCACCCACGTAGATGGGACTAGGTGCCGTTGCCACTAACAAACGGAGTCAGGTTTATGCAGGGTCAGGTGCCTCTTTTTGCCTTCCGTCTCTTTTTTAAGCCGCCTCAGAAATCTTGCACTGATAATCTGGTTTTCATATCACACTTACGTGTTGTGTATTAAATACCTGCCCCTGCTTGTATGTTTTCAGGGTCCTTATGCCGGGAAGAGCAGCCTGACTCTCGCTAAGTTCCCCCAGTCAGGCCCCACCGAGACCTGCAGAGATCTGCAAAGGCACGTTCCTCTGGCCTGGATCTCCAGCTACAGAGCACGCAGCTTTGGTAAGTGTGTGTGTGTTTGTGGGGGGCGGGGGGGACAACACAGCACTGGGGTGAGGCTAGCGCCAGTGGTCACTAGGACCACGACAAACTTGGTCACTTTCTGCATCTTCCCTGTCTTCTCACGTGCTGGCCACGCTAATTTTGGCTTCCCTTATGAATGCAAGCTGGCTTCCAGAAGTTCTCACGGTTATGAGCGTCCTCCGAAAATATCAGTAGCTTCCACATTCTTTCCACTGTCTCCCAACAACAGCCAGACTGATCTCTCAAAGATGGCAAAATCACTGAATGGCTGTCCTCCCGAAGTACTCCTCTGTGGCTTCCTAGAACCCTAGGGATGAAATGCCTACTACCCACACACCCCAGTCCTTCCCACCCCAACAACTCCTCCAGTCTTTAAAAGTCCACACCTAAGGGTCTCTCCGCCCTTCCCTCACGGCGGGCCCTCCGAGTCCCCCTTCACTAGCAGTTCAACCGCCCAAGTTTCAGCTCCGCCCCAGATCCGGCCTTCTCACTTTTGATTGGTCTGACCTTACCGGCAGTCACGTTTCCATAAGTCAAAAATGACGCCCGTCACTCTGTCCCGCCCCCAGAGGAGAACCCGCCTTCCTATTAGTCTATTTGGGAGAGGCGTTCCTAACCAGTGTAAGGAGCCATCCTTGGCGTCGGTCTCCTTTCTGATGGTTGTTGGCCTTTCTCGCTTCCTGGCTTCTGGAGCTGATTAATTCAAGCAGGAGAGCCTGAAATGTGTGACTTTGGGACATCAGCATAAAACCCAGGAAGTTTACACAGCTGGTAGCCCCTATTATGATTGCCACTGCTATTAGCAGGAGCGACGTGCTCTGTGGGTGGTTGTGGGGTAGAATCACAACAGAAACCCTTCCGGGTTCAGCGGCTGCTTTTGCAAAAGCTGGCGAGAAAGCCCGGAGAATGGGGTAATAGCGCCGTCTGGTGGACAAAGGAGGGAACTGTGGGAACCCAGCCCATCAAACGCCCACCCACACCATCCCCACCCTTCATGATATCCCAAACAGAAGTCAAAGCTAATAGTGCTTCACGAAAGCCTGAAACTTCCCAACAACCAGAGTAATTGTGTGAAATTTGTTTCTTCTTAAAACAGTTACTGTTTTTTATTTACTTCTTATCACACCCACTAGGATCTGTGAAGACAGAAACCTCTCTTGTTTGGAGCCCACGGTAGGTGCTCAGTAAATAATACAAGATGTTATTCACATCAACACTGCCCTCAGCCCAAGCCTGAGTCTCCCCAAAAAAGTAAAGATTCTCTTAGCAACCAGGAGCTATGTTTACCCCCACTTCTGGGTCAGACCCAGGACCCTAAGACCCTGCGTGGACAAGTTCCCTGTTCTGACAGCTGATGTGGGAGTCCCCTCTGTATGCTGTGATTATCATTAATGAATAAAGAAACTGCTTTGGACCTATAGCAGGGCAGAACTTAGCTAGGCGGAGAAAACTAAACTGAATGCTGGGAGGAAGAAGGCAGAGTCAGGGAGAAGTCATAGAGCCGCTGGAGACAGACACGCCGAAATTTTGCTGGTAGGCCACAACCTCGTGCTGATGCACAGATTAATGGAGATGGGTTAAATTAAGATGTAAAAGTTAGCCAATAAGGAGCTAGAGCTAATGGGCCAAGCAGTGGTTTAAATAATATGGCTTCTGTGTGATTGTTTCGGGTCTGAGTTGCCAGGTGGCCAGGAAACAAACTAACGGCCCCCCAAGCCTCCGACACAAGCCGCATTTCTTAAGTAGTGGGCGGGGGCGGGGGGGGTACGGTGATACCCAAAAGCTCCGTGGTCTCTGGGTACGAAGAGAACAGGGGGACGGCTGGCCGAGTATCCAAGAGCCCCCATGGTAGGACAGGAGGAATGGGGATTTGAACAGGAGATATGTAGGCTGTGAATTAGGAACTGCTGGCAGGTTCATCCAAAGACTCCATATTCCTGAACTGAAAATTCTTACAGTTGGTTGGTTGGTTGGTTGGTTGGTTGGTTGGTTGGTTGGTTGGTTGGTTGGTTGGTTGGTTTTAATGGGTATGGATGTTTTGCCTGAAAGAGTGTAGGTACCACATAGGTGTATGTCTGGTGCCCACCAAGTTGAGAACATCAGATGCTCTGAAACTGGGGTTACAGATGGCTGTGGGTGCTGGGAACCAAACCTCGGTCTTCTGCAACAACTACTGAGCCATCTCCCAATGGGCACAATTTTTAGCATGTCCAACAATGCTTATGATCTCTCCTGTCCTGTCCCTTTAAGAGACAAGCCACGCCCACTCCCTTCCCCTGTCTGCTGAGGCAAGCTGATCTTCAGCTTCCAGCCTGGGTCCCTTCCTTTTCTGTCTCTCTCCCAGAGAGGTAGCTGCTGCTGTGGCTCCTCTCCCCGGGCCTTTCTCTCTCTCTCTCTCTCTCTCTCTCTCTCTCTCTCTCTCTCTCTCTCTCTCTCTCTCTCCTCCTCCTCCTCCTCCTCTTCCTCCTCCTCCTCCTCTTCCTCTTCTCCCCTTCTCCCTTTTCCCCTCCATAACCCACTAAATAAATATCCAACCTCACTCTACATGGTATGCCTATCCCTCTGTCTCTCACCTGCCACGTGGCTCCCTGCCCGGGACCAGCAGCCTTCAGAGACCTGCAGTGTGATCTCGTGGCATGCCCATCCATTTGTCTCTCCTCATGGGACTGGCTGCCCCTTCAAGGTCTCTCACCCACCACCCGGCTCCCTGCCTGGGACTCACTGCCCCTCATGGTCCACTGCAGCCACTTGGGGAACTGCACCATCCCTGCCTGGGACTGGCTGCTCTCAGGACCCGCAGCCTGCTGCCTGCCACCACTTCAGAGACCTGTGGCGTGGTCTCATGGCCCACTGCCCATTGCAGCCACTCGGGGATCCACAGCATTTTATTTAAACCATAACAACCCCCCATCAGAGCTTTCATCTTTGCAGCATTAAGCATCATTAAAAAGATCTTTTAGGGCTGGAGAGATGGCTCAGCGGTTAAAAGAACTGACTGCTCTTCCAGAGGACCCGGGTTCAATTCCCAGCACCCACATGGTGGCTCACAACTGTCTGAAGATCCAGTTGCAGGGGATCTGACACCTTCACACCAATGCACATAAAAATAAAGTTAAATAAACCCTAAAAAATATTTTTAAAAATTTTTCAAAAAAAGATCTTTTAAACAGAGGTTGCCTGAGTTATTGATGGTGATGGGTACAAACACCCTGGGAACGACCTGCATGGTGTGGGGTGGAGCAAGGAGAGAGTTCCTTCTCTCCATAGAGGAAGGAAAACTTACTGATTATCATGTAAGTTTCCTGGGTGTTAGGCAAGAAGTCTGAAGCCAAAATGAGCTTTTTCCCCCTCCCATCATCCTGTGCCAACTCCTGAGTGACAGCTGTGGTTTATGGCAGAGGAAATCCATTGTGTTTTTGTTGGAGACAGGGTCTCTTATAGCCCAGATTAGTCTTAACTTCCCTACACAGTCAGATGACATTGAATGTGTGAGCCTCCCTGGAGTTGTGATTGCAGGCATGCACTACATTGCTTGGTTTATATGACTCTGGATCTAATGTTCTCATAGTTTTTGCAAAAGGCTGACACTGTGGGCATGAAACCCAGGGCCTTGGACATGATAGGCAGCTGTTTTACCACTGAGCCACACCCCCAGCCCCTCACTGGGGGATTCTAGGCAGGGGCTCTACCACTAAGCCACACCCCCAGCTCCTCATTGGGGGATTCTAGGCAGGGGCTCTACCACTGAGCCACACCCCAGCCCCTCACTGGGGGATTCTAGGCAGGGGCTCTACCACTGAGCCACACCCCAGCCCCTCACTGGGGGATTCTAGACAAGGATTGTACCTTACCACTGAGTCATGCCCCAGAAGCAGGAGAAGGAAGAAATGTAGAGGGATATGGGAAGGGGAAAGGGGGAAGAGGAAAAGAAAAAAAATGGGAGCTAGAGAAACAGCGCAGCTGGTAGGAGGGTTGCTGTGCAAGCATGAAGAGTAAGCTCCAATCCTCTCTCCTTTCCTATTTGAAGCAGGTCTTCCTATTTTTCCCAGGTTATCCTTGAACTCAAGATCCCCCACACTCAGCCTCATGTACCAGGTGTGCACCACCAGGACCTGGGGTTACAGGTGTGCACCGCCAGGACCTGGGGTTACAGGTGTGCACCGCCAGGACCTGGGGTTACAGGTGTCACTGTCAGGACCTGGGGTTACAGGTGTGCACTGCCAGGACCTGGGGTTACAGATGTCACTGTCAGGACCTGGGGTTACAGGTGTCACTGTCAGGACCTGGGGTTACAGGTGTGCACTGCCAGGACCTGGGGTTACAGGTGTGCACCGCCAGGACCTGGGGTTACAGATGTCACTGTCAGGACCTGGGGTTACAGGTGTCACTGTCAGGACCTGGGGTTACAGGTGCGTGGGGCCAGGACATACATGTCATTCATTGCACTGCTTTCTCCAAAAGGCTGCTGACAGTTTTTCCCTCCACAAGGAATGTGTTGGAGCCTCTTCACCCCCACCCCAGATGAGGATGAGGGTGTCACCAATTCTTAAATAAATATAAAGAGGTAAGCAGTATCTTTTTGTACCTTTCTCTTATTTTAAGAAAGAGGAAGAGAGGAGGTCTCATGTAACGCTGGCCTCAAAACTTACTATGTCAGTGAGGATGCCCTTCAATCCATGACCCTCCTCTTCCCATCTCCCACATACTAGGATTACAGACAGACACTTTCACTACCACTTTGAGCTAAGTTTGTTTTTCTTTGTTTGGGTGGGTGGGTTGTTTGTTTTGTTGTTGTTGTTTGGAGTTTTGGTTTGGTTTTTCAAGACAGGGTTTCTTTGTCCTGGAACTCACTCTGTAGACCAGACTGGCCTCAAACTCAGAGATCTGCCTGCCTGCCTCTGTCTCCTGAGTTCTGAAGTTGAGGCTATTATGGTTAAGGCTCTGGGCTCAATACCTAGGACCATAAAAAACAAAACAAAAAAAATTTTCTATCGTTGTGTCCTGAAGAGATGTCAAGATTATACACTTCTCTTGAAGTGGCTCTGGGCTTCAGTTCCAGCACCAAAAGTGCTGGCTCACAACCTTCTGTCACTGCAGCTCGGGTGATGGTGCTCCAGCCATGGTGGGCAGCCTCCCTCACATGCCCATACCCACAAACAGGCACATACACAATCAAAATCTAAAAATATTTTTTAATTACCAGCTGTAATGGTGCAGAGGCCTTTAATCCCAACACTTGGAAGGCAGAGGCAGGCAGATCTCTGAGTTTGAGGTCAGGCTGTCTACATATGGAGTTCCAGGACAGCCAGGGCTATATAGAGAATCCTGTTTCAAAAAAAAAAGTTTAATTAATTGATGAGTTATTCTGAAACCAGCCTTGCCTACATAGCCAGTCCCAAGCTAGTCAGGGCTACATAATGAGACCCTTTCTCCCAAAAAACCGTGATAGTTAGTTAAATTTCTTCGAATGTCATGAGCCATGTGCGGTAGCTCGTTTTTGTCCTTGACTTGCAGCCCTCATCACAAATTATCAGTTGTGCATGGCGTGAGGCGGTTGACTGTTTCCAAATGGCTGCCTAGGAAATTAGCTCTTTGTACCTTTACCACCAATCTATACACACAAAAGGCTTGAGTCACTAAACAAACCCCAGAGAAAGAAATTCCTCTGGCCCTTAGCCTAGGCATCATTTATAAAACACTTTGATTTAGTTTTAACTTTCTGCCCCTCCACTTATTATCAAGGTGACCCTGGGACTTGGTGACATAGATGGCGTGACTACTTCCTTCTTGAAATGTCTACTTCCCCTACCTTCTGTCACTGGATATTGTTGTGGATTTCCTTCTGCTTCTGCTCCCCACCCCTCCTTCTCCCTCTTTCTCCCCCACCCCACCTCTCAGAGACAGAGGCAGAAAGATCAGGAGCTCAAGGTCAACCTCAGCCAGTACAGTCAGGCTAGGCTGCCTGAGATTCTGCCTCAAAAACAAACAAGAGAACAAGGAGCACTTGGGAGGCTGAGGCAGGTGGATCTCTATGAGTTCAAAGCCACTATGGTTGATACAGTGAGAGGACCATGATACACAGTAATGTTCTGCCTCAAACAAAGAGCCACAGCCACAGAGCTCCTAAGAAGCACACTTGGAGTCAAGTCCTCGGTCCCCCTTGCAAGAGGAACGAAGTGCATTCTGTGAACCTGGCACCATATTGTTTCCAGATCCCAGGAGACTCCGTTCAGATTCTCTCCATTTCTGGGCTCAAGGTGTTACTCAAAAGATGGTCAGTGTCCTGGGTAGCAGAAGGGCCTTTCTGGTGCCCGGTCTTTCCTTCTGCGAGCCCCTGAAACAGGCACAGCTCACCAGTGCTCAGCACAGGTACCAACACACAGCTCCACCAAGCAGGTCCCCAGACCCAGTGCTCCAGCTTCCTCTGCTCCTCTTCTCCCCCTCGCCTGAGTCCAGGCTCTGTGCATCCTCCTGCCTCCTTAACACTCCCAAGTACACGCCCTAGTATGCTCTAGTACATACCAGCAAGCCCAACAAAAGCAGATTTTCTGAGACAGGCGGATCTCTGTGAGTTCGAGGCCAACCTGATCTACAAGAGCTAGTTTCAGGACAGGCTCCAAAGCTACAGAGAAACCCTGTCTCAAAAAACAAAAAAAATTTAAAAAACATTTTCTTCACCACACCAGGAAATGCAAGCACCATCTACTTATCACTCTTGTCCCCTCTCCGCTTACACCCAGCACCCCAGATGATGCTCAGCACATCACAAGTACTCAGCAGTTACTGGATGATTGAAATGATGTATGGTCCACCACCAAGTCATGTGGCTCTCCCCATTAGCTTTTCTGTATGTGTGTGTGTGTGTGTATGTGCGTGTGTGCGCGCGCAACTGATTAAGAGACCTGATTCCCTGGAACTGGGATGACAGGTGGTTATGAGACCCTGATGCGGGTGCTGTGAGCACTCAGGCCCTCTGGAGAGCCGTATGTACTCTTCATCACTGAGCCATCTCTCCAGTCCCCACTTAGCATGACCTTACTCACTGAGCCACTTCCATTCATTCTATTCCCTCCACCTCGCAATATTGCCTTCCGCCTGAACTGTGTGTGCTCTTCGGTGGTCTCCCAGCATGTACTCTGGCCCTGGGAGACCACATCTCAGATCTGACCAGGCCTTTTCTGAGGGTCATCCCCAACGTGAATAATATTCTTTAGTCACTTCTCAGACCCTTACAGTGAATCCAAATGCCTCACCATTCCCAACAGCATGTGCTTCCCTTACTCCAGCTATGCCCGATCACCCACAAAACTCTTCCTTTCTTGCTACATCTGAACACGCTGAACATGCTTGGCCGACTCTGTTCCCATGGGGACCCTGTAGAAGTAGTGGCAAAGAGAAGTACCTCGAGAAATCAGGAGCTTGGAACCTTAACATTAAGTTTAGAGAGCATGGCTCAGTGGTAGAGCCCCTGCCTAGAATCCCCCAGTGAGGGGCTGGGGTGTGGCTGAGTAGTAGAGCCCCTGACTAGAATCCCCCAGTGAGGGGCTGGGGGCGTGGCTCAGTGGTAAATTGCTTACCTTCCATGCACAGGCCCTGAGTTCCACCTGTAGCATGACAAAAAGTATCATTTACTTTTGAGCAGAGTAAACATAGATTTATTGAAGAAAAGCAAGAAAGCTCCCTGAAGAATGAGAGGCTCCATGGGAGGACTATCCAAAATCATTTAGAGCATAAGCAAAGAAGACAAGATGGCAGGCAGTCTGCCCTGATTTCCCCATGTGTTGTGGAGAGGCATGGGAATAGGAGCTGGGCAGGACAGAAGCTCCAGGAAAGCGTTCCGTGTGACCTGAATGAAGTGACTGTAACCCTCTGCATTCAGAGTCCCTTCTCTCCAGAATGGAACAGCTACCCATGCAGACCTGAGGGAGTAGTAGTGATACTCACAGGACACTCTGAGCCAGACATTCAGGGGCCAAAACCTGGTCTGTTCATACAATTCCTCATCAACTCTGGGGGTCTGAAACCTTGTTACCATCTCCATATTGGAGAAACAGGCACAGAGTGGTTAAGTCATTGGCGAGGGCTGGAGTTCAGGTGCAGGCAGCTTGACTCTGATTCTGACTCAGGACAAGAGGCACTACTGCCTGCTGTTTCTCAGGCAGCAATGTCCAGTCTCTGAGTCGACTGAAAGCTGTGAAAGGGGCTTCCACATCTTAGCCTCTTGGCCTGTAGGGTTGAGCATCTTCAGACTTGGACCCAAGGGAATCTTCAGCCAGGCACAGTGGCTGCGAACTCATGTCATTTCAGTTCAAGGTTATCTTTGTCTAAATAGTGAATTCAAGTTACACGAGATCCATCAAATGTAAATATATACATACATATATTTTTAAAAGGTTCCTTTGTTATGCTCCACCTACAGGAAGTCTATGCCGAAGCCTTGGGTCCCTCACCTAAATAACTTCCTGAAAGGTTACAGAAAGTCCTCCCTGAGAAGACACAAAGCTGGGCCGAGAGCCAAGTCTTGGTAATTCCAGAAAACCACAAAGACAGGTGACTTGGTCTTCTGTGCCCTTCCCAATAAGGAAGTTTCTGTCTCCCGCCCCACCCCCACCCCCACCTCACACTCTGAGCAAAGGCCACATCGCTGTCCCACCCTTGCCAAATGAGGAAGCTGAGTCTAAGGTCCTCTATGACAAGTCCAGAAAGTCCCGCCCAGGTGTGAAGCAAGCCCTTCATGCCCCAGAGGATAAAACTCCACAGGTCCAGGGCCTGACTCATACACAGCCCAGAATGCTGTCCGCTATGTCCAACATGTTGCTTGCCTGGACTCTCCTTGCCCTCCTGGGCCTGGGCGCCTCCTGCAGTTTCGTGGTGCCCCGCAGCGAGTGGAAGGCCCGGCCATCTGAGTGCTCCCAGCGCCTGCAGCACCCGGTTCGCTATGTGGTGATCTCGCACACGGCAGGCAGCAGCTGCAGCAGCCCGGCCTCCTGTGAGCAGCAGGCCCGCAATGTGCAGCACTACCACATGAGCACTCTGGGCTGGTGCGATGTGGCCTACAAGTGAGTACAGAGTGGGTGGGAGGAGGCCTCACCGTTCCAACCCTCCTGATGCTGGGTCTGGTGTCTCCCTTGGGTGCTGGAACTTTCCTCCCTGCGGGAAGGGACAGGCTCTGCCTCACACACAGCAAGGTGTTACCTCTATGGGTGCATAAGGAAATAGTTTCCTAAAAGCCCAGACCTTGCCAGGACAGTGCCAGGATGACGGAGCCTCGCACCAGCCCCTGGCATCAGTGGGCATATTTGCTGCCGGAGACCCAGGGCAGGGGACTACATAGGGAAATGGTTGCCCTGGGCTCAACTTCCTCTTCTGTAAAGGCCAATGGGATTGGGGCCCCTAATACCAAACACCTGGGAAACTGGCTAGCATATGGTCCCAAATCTATGAGCAAATGTCTTCCATGTGCCAGAGTTCCAGATGGGGTCTTTACTAGGAACATATCACTATAGTCCTGTGTGAAAAAAGACAGAAAAAGATGGGTTCAGGATGGAAATAGAACTCACAGAAAAAGAACTTCTAGATGGCTCAGCGAGTAAAGGTACTTGCCAGCAAGCCTAACATCCTGAGTTCTAACCTGGGTAGGAGAGAACTGACTATTGATGGACCAATGGTTGCTCTGACGCCCACACATGCATCACACACACACACACACACACACACACACACACACACACACATTTTAACAGAGAGAAAAATAGGCTGGCCTGTACTAGTCGTGGAGATGCCTGTAATCCCAGCACTCGGGAGACTGGGAGGATTACTATGAGTTCAAGGACAGCCCAGGCTTCATAACAAGATCCTATCTCCAAAACGGGGTGGGGGCAGGGCAGGCAAGGGTAACAGAAGCCAGATCCCTAGGTGAGGGATGGCATCCCCTATGGCTTTGATGTGGCTCTAGGAGAGAAAGGGATGCTGGGGATGGGGTGCAGCACAGAGGCAAGTGCTAGAAGATTCTGTCAAAGACCAGGCCTGAGGCAGGGACCCCAAAGGTCATGGTGAAGACAGAGGTCAAACAGTACCCACAGAAGGTTCTGGGTGGGGAAGAGGCATAGACTAGCCCAAGTGTTAGTAGCTCCCTCTGGCTGACCACAAGAGAGCTGGGGCTGATTGGATGGGCCCCGGGGGACACACCCATCAGCCACAGGCTTCTCTTCAGTGTCACAGACCACTACACCTGAGTCTGTTTCCAACAGGAGCATTTGAATCCTGTGACTCCTATCTGCTAAGAGCCAAATCACCTGCAGAATTTACTGGAAATGCTGGTTCCCAGCCTACCCGACTGCTCTGCCAAAACCAAAGGGTCAGATGCCTGGGGGTGTCCCCAGGACTTTCCACCTGAGATTTTAATCATTCTAAGGCTCCAACATCAAAGCTGCTGCTGGGAATTGAAGTGGGAACTAGGGAAGTCTGACCTAGGGTGACAGTCTTACAGAGAAGCAAAATCATATTATATGAACCTCACTTTCTTTGCCTGTAAATGGAGGTTTGGGTTGTTTTGTTTTGGGGGGTGTCTCTGTTCCTGAGTGTAAGTTTGTGTAACAGTGTGTGCAAGAGCCCTCATAGGTCAGAAGAGGATACTGGATCCCCTGGAAGTTGAAGTACAGGTTGTGAGCCACCATATGGGTGCTGGGAATCAAACCTGGGTCTTCTATAAGCACAGCAAGCACCCTTAACCACTGAGCCAGCTCTTGACTATGCCCATCGTAATGGTGGCTGAGGTTTACAGGCATCCCTGTAAAACCACAGCACCTCCACCCCAGAGCGGTGCTGCGAATGTGGCTAGGGCATCACAATGCAAAGGGGATGCAGGAGTCAGCCAATGGCTCACCTCTCCCCTTGCTGCTGGTGGTCTGGTATCTTCCGAAAGTGAGACAGGGCTCACTTTTGTCCCTGTGCAGGAGACAGGCTCTGCCTCACACACACAAAGTGTCCCCTACTCTCCATAAGAGAGTCCTTCACCAAGGCTGGCACCTTGCCAGGACACTAGGCTGACTGAGCCTAGCCCAGGGTCCCCATGTCCCCTCTGGATCTCATCTCTGAGGCAGGCTGTGAGCTGGCTTCCTAGGTGGCAGATAGGCTGGGACTCCTAGTTCCATCATCCTGGGCTTCATCAGCACCTCAGAGGCTGAATCCTCCAGCATCCAACCAACTCCAGGCGGCTGCCCCAACTCCAAGGTGTCCGGGGATGGGGGGGGGGCGTCCTCCATTGAGACTTGGTCAGTGAGTGAAATTCACAGATCTACTGTGCTAGGATTGGAAACCTCCAAAGAGGTAGATGTAGCCTCCACCCTTGAGTCCACAATCCTGATACCAGAGGACCCTAAGAACCAAGGCAGGTTGGAACAAGAACAAACTAATTTGAAAACTCTCTTTTATTTAGACTTATTTACCTAGCTGAGGTGGACACATGGCAGGCACAACTTAGTGTGGAGGTCAGAGGGCAACCTGCAGGGTCAGTCAGTTTGCTCCTGTCACCACACTGGTCTCAGAGACAGAACTCGGTTGCCGAGCTTGACAAAGGGCCTGTATTGGATGAGCCATTTCACTGGCCCAACGGCAGGCTTCTGAGGGGCAGGGCTGCTGAGGCTGTGACTTTGTGCAAATAAGTGGCACAAAGTGGGTCCATGGTTATCAATTTGGGCTATGGGAAGGCAGCAGTGCCAACCCCAGGGGCTTGATGGGGTACAAGGTGAATTCAGAGGCTTGGGGAAACAATGAATTCCAACCTTACCCACACAATTGGGTTTGCAGTGTGGGTAACAATGAGATTTGTGTCACCTTAGATGCTGACCCTACCCACCTCTTTGATTCTATGTAAAATAGGGTGGCAACTCAGCAGCTGCTACAAAGATGAGGAAAAAGTATTAAGTATTCACACAGCTGTGCTTGGCAAGAAACAGGGTACCACAAATGGGTGCGGCTGCCTGAGTATTGTAGGCGACTGAAGGATGTGGAGGAAGCCCCTCCTACCCTTAACAAGCTCCGCCCTCCTCCACAGCTTCCTCATTGGAGAGGATGGTCACGTGTACGAAGGCCGAGGCTGGAACATCAAGGGTGACCACACAGGGCCCACCTGGAACCCCATATCTATTGGCATCACCTTCATGGGCAACTACATGGGTAAGCACCCAGCACCCTGGGCTGGGGGTGGTGTGGGGAGAAGGGAATCACAGGCTCTACCACCTAAATGCTCATGACCTAGTTTTTCTCTTTGGATAATGGGGCCATTGGGACCCTACGCTGGGAGTTAACTGATCAATACTAAATTAAGGGTGGGAGGACACAAGCATAGTAGTAAACAGCTATAATCCCAACACTCCTCAGGTGGAAACAAAAGGATTGTGAGTTTGATGTCAGCCTAGACCATAGAATAAGATCCTGTCTCAAAAAAACAAAACAGGGCTACAACTATAGGTTGGTTGGTAGAGTACCTGCCTAGCATGCACACGGCCCTGGGCTCAAACCTCAAGCACCACACTGACTGCATGGGGTGCACACATTAATCCCAACACTGGGGGACAGTAGCAAATTCAGTTCAAGCCGATCCTTCTCAGCTACACAGGGAGTCCCAGGCCAGCCTGGGATAGAGACTGTCTCCTATCAACCAGTTAATTCCTGAGGCACCAAAGATATGTTTAATAGATGACAGCTTTTTATGTGGGCCGGACCTTGGGGCCTGGGAGCAGAGGACATTCGGGGCCAAGCAACAACGTAACAGGTGATGCTTGCTAAGGTCTCCTCTGGGCTGGGCTGATCGAAAGTTAACTACTTTATCTCCAACAACCCTATGGGTAGGTGCCTGATTTTCTTTCCATGAATAAGGAAACTGAGGCAGAGGGCAGTTCACAACCATCCCTTACCTCTCTGCCCTTCAGAGATGCCCCAGTCTAACTTTCTGTATCTTGCCCTCCCCTTGCAGAGCGGGTACCCCCAAAGCGGGCTCTCCGGGCAGCCTTGAATCTTCTGGAATGTGGGGTGGCTCAGGGCTTCCTGAGATCCAACTATGAGGTCAAAGGACACCGAGATGTGCAAAGCACACTCTCTCCAGGCGACCAGCTCTATGAAATCATCCAACACTGGAAAAACTACCGTGAGTGAGACCCAACGTGGCCACCACTCTGAAATCCCTCCCCACCCCCTCTGTCCTCCCAGTGACCCCGCCAATAAAGAAATAGCATCAGCCATGCTTCTTTGTCACATGACCCCTTCACTATCTCTCCCACACAAGGCCCAATGCTGAATGAATCAAGACACCAGAGACCCTGGCTCAGAAGCAACATCACAGCTTAGAACCTAGAGATCTCAAGTAAGAGCCCAGGAATCAATACCGCAGGCCCCAGCATCACCCACAGCAGTTCAAAAGAACCAGACAATGTGGACTACGCTGCAAGACACTACTACCCTGCCATATAGCCAGACATATCAACTTTGTTTGAACTCCTCTGGAGAGTTCTAGTGCCCACCTGCCTCCAGGTCACAGACTAGCCAGACACACTTTCAGGTCCCCATTGTCAGACCATCCTCATTTCTTCCCACTCCTTTCCTACCCTTGAATCATAAGCTAAGGGCCAAGAACAACCACATTTATTTACAAAATACACATAGCCTCTTCTCCTAGAATGCATTATTGGGAGAGAGGGGGGAAGCAGGTCGTCACACACCTGAGACTCCAGGAGCACCGAGAGGTGTGGAGCATGGGAGGGGCGCCACCTCCACACCAAACCCCCTGAAGGTAGAATGGGAAATCAGGGTACCACCTCTCCAGGGTCATGACCGCGTGTCCAGTCTGTTCATGTATTCTTGCAAAGCCTTCAGGCGGGCATCTATTTCAGCCATGTCAGCTCCCTGGTAGTCAGAGCTGTACACTGTGAAAGCAGAGGAGGGTGGGTATGTTGGGGTTGGAGTGGGGGTGGGGGAACCATGAAGGGCCTAAAGCAGCAAGGAGCCAAGTAACTGCCCTTATTATCACCCCAGAGGGTTCTGGGATGATGGAGAGAGGGAAAGAAGGGGTAAATATGGAACCCCAGGCTCACCTTTGATGGGGACCCAGGCCCCAGAACTCGTCAGGTGTCTCTGGTGATTGCTGCGTTCTCGGGTGGTAGACTTCTGAAGACAAGAGAGGCAGGAAAGGGGTCAG